>JAQBSW010004662.1:0-66447 GCA_029291075.1 Eudiplozoon nipponicum
CTACTGCAGGTTTACACATTCGTCTAGGAGATTTTACCGTCCCATATTCCCACATTCTTCACCTGAATATATAGTGGGTAAAGGGCGTAATAACGGCTTCTACTGATGAGTGGCCAGTAAGCCCAAAATTATTGTGCACGTGATTTTGATTTTTGCTTATGAATTGTTGTGTCCATTTTTCACATTTTATACGGCAAATGTCGATTTTTTAAGTGAAATATATCGTAGGACAATTTAACAATAATTGATTGCGCGGGTGGTGGTAATAATTGTTTAAATCAAGTTTGCGAGCGTGAAGTAAACACCAATCCCATTGCATTTAACCAGTCGTCGAACAACATAACAAAACTACCGCCAGCCGCAACGTACTGACGCGTTTCGACCTTCCATGATCATCATCAGAGTACAACGGCAAACTGACTATCGAGAATCAGAGAGCCGCATATCCAACTTTGATTTCCATATATATATATATTTGAAATTTTTAAGAAGGTTTTAGTTTTATTTTGTCGGATGAGCTCTCAACTTCCATAAGCATTAATACAAGATGAAAGACATTGTAGAATATGAAAACTCGACATTTAGATGAATATTCACTATTACCGGAAGCTTATCCTTAATGAAACTAGAATGAGATTTAACATTGAAGTAAAACCTAATTAAACGAGCTTGAGTCCCTCCTTAGTAACTAAAAAATCGAAAAAAATCCAATGAGCATAATGCGTTACCATAAGTCTTTATATGGCAATTAGAATAAGGAGGTTGCAAATACAAAATTAGCATCACTCGCTCTCTACATCAAATTACCTCTCTTCAGAAAAAATACAAAACTGGAACCGAGCACCAACAAACAAAAAACGTTAATTCAAACAAAGCAAAATTTATTAAAGTAGAATTTTTAAACACAATTTGGTTACTTGTGTATGTTTTAAAGTTTTTTTAAATTTAACTTTATTTGAAGTATTCTCAAATGTTACGAAATTAAACAATTATAAGCAAACTCATGAAAGAACAGGGTAATAGTAATAATTTACATAAAAACCGGTGAAGGACTTCATATACAACCGTAATTTTTAACTTAATAAATTTCCATCTGAAGAAACTGTTATTTAACGCGACTAAGCTACCTTAAGCACTACACCGTAAAGGCTCAAGAACAATTACTTCACATAATCAATTTCTTACCTTTTCAGAACTTCGTAAAAAACTTCTGCCATCTACAAATTTACGTAATATACTCAACATGCCCCAAAAAATTGAAAAACAAAAATACAAAATTTCCAACCCATCAATCTCATGTGCCTGTAAAATTTATATTTATTATATCAACAATAAAACTAAAGCTACACTTCGTTAATCATACACAAACATACTTAAAACTTATAAATAAGCTATTTCAAACTCGGGTGCACCTACATTCTATCCTTATGGGAAAATATTTTAAAAAATTATTCTTTTTCATTAAAGAAGAGTTAAGATATAGCAGTAAAATAGAGGAAAATATTCTCACAACAAAAAGCACTCGCCAGGTATTTACTATAATTAGGACAGAAATCCAGTATTGAGAAATTTTTACGTGAATGGTGAGTGTGTGCAGGTTTGAAAAAATCACTGCAAATTTGAAAAATATTTTGTATTTCAGGATAAAGACAGCAAAACAACCATTTAAACTATATAAAACTTGAAAATATATTAGAACACATGATAGAAAAAGCCATGTGCTCCATCAAATTTAAGCACTAAATGGATCCATTCAATATATCTGTCAGCATGCTTTTTTTTCGCAGTAGGTTGATGAAATGTTTAAGTTTATATTTTCATCAAGATAATAATGTCATAGTATATTCCAGTTGAAATGCAAAAAAATACACTAAAAGTTTTTGCCAAAAACGAAAGTTCCAAATGAATTTAGAGAAATGAGATCAATAACTAACCTGCGAGATTTCGTTAATGCTCTGGTTAATCTAAGTCTTAGAAAACCACAGTTAAGATAAGTTTAAACGAGGGTTTCGCTTACGCAGGCGAAAAATTCCAACACAGAAAACCAATGATTTATCGACAACCAAAAGGAAGAAAAGTATTAAAACTAATCAATTCGTTCCAACTAAGTCAATGCATTTGCAATATCACATATGAAAATTGAATAAGATATTCTTTGATATATCTTTTCAGCAACAAGGCATAACTTAAAAATATATTAACTAATAATAATTGAGGATAGTCGATGCAAATGTTCTCGATGGAAATCACCATCTGGACTTGCTCAATTTAAGAACCACAAATTATACTGTATTATTCCCTAATTAATTTTAAACAGAAAGTCACCAAATTTAAAACTATGCACAATTATGAGTTTGGCATCACGAATATTAACTAAAATGAATTTCAAATAGTAATATATATATAGATATGCGACGACCAACAATACTGACTTCAAATCCAAATGCAAACTATAGGCTTGTATAAAGCAAAACGAGGATTACTTCATAATTTTTTTTCACATTTTGAAACAAAATTACTATCTTTTTTATAAATAAAGAGAGCAATAAAAGTTATTACCATTATTTTTTTCAAAACGGCTTTCAACGACAGAACATGTATAAATTATGGGTATATTTAAATGTACTGCATCAAACGGATAGAAAAATATCCAGAATTCTTGCGGACAATGTTTTAAAAATCGACTCTAGTATAAAGTAAAGCAAAATATTTTTGTATAAATTATTGTTGACATCATTTCTTTCGATAGAATTTTAAAATCAGGCAGAGAAATAGCATTTAATCTGAACGCATATAAAGCAATGATGTGACATTAGATTTGTTTTCTTGTACTATAATGAGTTTGGTATCTCAGTGATTAGAGCACCAGATTTCGAAGCAGACGTTCCAAAGTTCGATCTCTGTCCATGGCAAATTCTGGACAGTTCGTGATGAGTTCCCAATAAGGGCCAAGTGTTTGTATCAAGATCGCAACCGTCATTAAAGTAAATATTATGTGTTTGTTTTTGTTTGGTAATTATCGAGTTGTCATTCTAAATGTTTTGTTAGGAGACAGTTTTGGTGTTTTTGAACTTGTATTAAGAACGACATTTTAATTGTGATGTTAAGTTTGGAGGAACGTAATTGCACCACATCTTTGTGGAATGCTGGAATACTGTGTTTGAATTGGAATTTTGTAGTGAAAGTATATGTATGGATAGGAGGAAATAAATTTTTCAGCAGCGTGGCAGTTTCATTTCCCAGTTATGTGATAAAAACTGAATTCAAGGGAAGTACCCTATAATAAGAAGTGAAACTGGATGGCCATAGTTTCCTAAAACTCTTTTTAGGTTGATCTCATATTTTAAAGCATAGTGGCTTCTTCATTTTTTATTTGTAAAAATGGTTTCGTGAGTGAATCAATGCGATTTTGATCAACACGTTTATTGAGTATGATGGTAAGAGGACGTGGTCTTCCAGATTTTGTTTGTAATATTAATATGTATATAATATTTCATTTGATGCAGAGTGTAGAGAACCAATCTGGCTTTTAAAATGTACTCCAATGTATTAATGTCCTGATATTTAGAATAAGTTCGTTTTTCATTTTTTCCTGTAGTTCAATTGCTAATAAACTGACCTCATGAAGTTTTTTCATGTATTGATATTGTGTTTTAGTTAAACGATCATTGCTTGTACGGGCTGTAGTAACAATCATTTAAATCAAGGCTGCGAGGTTCATAGAAATAACAATCCCATTATATGTACAAATTTATTCCACATTATTATTATATTTGCAAACAGGATTGGTGATTATATAAAACTTGCAACCTTGATATAAATATGTATGTTTTAGTGCTGAAAAAATATATATTTAACTTTCGAGTACAGGAAAATATTATTTTAATGTCATGCTTTCTTGCTGCAGAGCAAGAAGAAAAGATATTGTGCAAACTTTTGTTTCCTTTCGACTATCTATATATTTTGAGGATACAATTTTGCTACAAAATATCAGCTGAAATCTTAATCTGAGCTAGTAGGCAGTTGAAAATAAAAATTATTGCTTTTCAATAAGGTTCAATTTATTTATGATGTAACTTTAAATTCTTTTGGAATGAAAGCCTTAATAAAATTCATAGTACCCTTTCTATGTGCAAAAATAAAAAGAAATTTTATCAGATACAAGAATTTCTTCTTTCGAATTTTCTTCTCAAGCAAATTAAAATGAATATCTCTTTTTATATAAATTCAAAGGTAAAACAATATAGAAAAATGTAAACATAGAGAGAGCGTGAAATAAGGGAACAACCAATCAATTGTGTGCATCAACTCCAGTTCAAGCTCAATGCCTGAACTTGCTTCTTCTGCTTGCATAAATCCGACTGAAATCTATTTAACTATAATGCTTCGTATGTGGCATTACACTTAGTAATTATTTTAAATGCTACGACTGGAGAACATAAGTGTGAGGTTTTAAAAATGTGTTGCGCAATTGCAGATGTGTATTCACCATTTGATTTGAAACTGTCGTTAAGGTTGAAATGTTCTCCAGACGTAGCATTTAAGATAATTATTAAATGTAGTAACAGAAGAGAGTTATCCACATATGAAGCCTTATGGATAAATAAATTGCAGTCGGATTTATGCAAGCAGAAGAAGCATGTTCAAGCATTGAGCTTGAACTGGACGTGACGCATATAATTGATTGGTTGTTCCCTAATTTCACACTCGCCATCCATGTTTAAATTTTTCTATCTTGTTTTGCCTTTCAATTTGCTTATAAAGAGATGTTCATTTGTAGATACTTGAGAATAAAATGAGAAAGAAGCGGTTCTTGTATTTGATAAAATTTATTTTTATTTTTTCACATGGAAATTATAACTTTAATTTGTTATTTTTCAAAATCAAAATTAATCGACCAATTATATCTTTCAAATGTTCAAATCAATGAATTGTACTTTAAAATCTGTTCAAGTTAGCAAATAGTAACGAAACGTTGGAGCTTGAAATTAAAACTCACTGCGCGCCACTCTGAGACATGCTTTCACTCCGTATGCCTTTTGACTCTGAACTAATCGCCGACCAATTATTTAATATCGCGTTCAGTAGTCAAATAAGGTTCAATCGTATTCATAATTGAAAGCATACCAAAATCAATTGTTCTTTTGTTGTGGTGGCCATCGCGTCAGCTTTACATTCAGTAGTTCCCCAATTTGAGCTCGCGACGAAACAGTAATGTCTATTTGCAATTTAGTAGTTGTAAATTGCACAATTAATTTTAATTTAAGTTTCGCCTTTATATCCTCCATGGAACGATACCAAGTAATCTCAATTGTTGAATGAAAAACATTTTTTATCTGCACACGATCAAAACAGCATACATTTCAACTAAGGAAACAAAATGTATGGATCTCTTTTTGAATCTCCGTGATTTGCGTTTGCGGGTTATCGCTTTGCACAATCAGTTTCGCAAAGATCTGATTGGTCCGCATTTCCAAGTACGTATCGATTTTCTCTTCTTATTGGCTGGGTGCAGATTTGTCCCTTTCTTCCGAAGGCTTCAACACCGTTCATACTAACAACTGGAAATGAGGTACTATCTAATCTTTGCTGACTGGTTATGTTTCGGAACGGCATTTCCCATTCTATCATCAGGTCTTTAATCACACACACACACACACACAGCCAAAATGCTCAAAAAAGCAGATTTAAGCATCCATCAATAAGAAGACGAACTTGGTGCGTACTTAGAAACTGAGATCAATCGGATCATTTCGAAACTAATAGTGTAAAGCGACAAACCGCGAACGCAAATCTCGGAGATTCAACATTTTAAGCTCGCACTGTGTAACCATTCAAGAAATTTATGTTTCTTGTTCGCTAATATAAGGTTATTTATAACCATATTGCACTATAGTCTAATATCGTCTCTTTGGCAAGGTAAATAACCAAGCATAACCAAGTTTCATATCACATTTTTAAATCTTATCATAAATAAACAATTCATCAATCTCAATGAAACACATGTTTAACGGTAATATGGTAGGGCGCACTTTTACATTTGAGCTCGATAACATGGATGGAATCGTAAAAATCAAAGAAAATAATCAATAACAATTAACTATTTAAATTAAATACGATCGATGGAATTATGGCTTGCAGCCAGATTCTGGTATTCGTTTTGTGACTCCGTGAGCAGGCAAACTATACTCTATACTGAAAGTAATTTAAAATTATTTGCTAAATATTAATTGAGAAATAAACCATGTGTGTCAATGTGTGTAATTAGTATAAATCAGGTATGTATCACACAGTTAAATAGGATCATTTTATTTCGTCCGGAATGCAGCTCGACTGTAGAATCTTAACCTTTATCTTGTTCTTTTTTAAAAGCTAATGAGATAATGTCGGATTAAGCACACATAACACACGTCAAACAGAATGAGTGAATCTTAAATGCTGCGACACGCACGTACACACACATATACGCAAGCGCAAAAAAAATTACCAATTCATGTTAAAAAAGGTGTACAAACTTCTTTTGATTGTTTATCTGAGGATTAAGACTGTTGAATAAATCGGCCTCAGCTTCGCATACAATTATTTCCTAAGGAGCACAGTTTCTAAATAATTTTTATTTATAAAATCTGCTCGAGCTAATATTTACCCCATGTGATCAGAATGAATGGAACTTTCTTTAACAGAATTACATTCATATATTAACCATCTAAACAATAATTGATTTCGCGGGTAGTGATAACAATTCTTTAAATCAAGTTAGCGAACTTAAAATAAACACCAATCACATTGTATTTAATCAGTCGTCGAACAACAGTGCGTTGCGACTGGCGGTAGTTTTGTTACGTTGTTCGATGACTGGTTAAATACAATGGGATTGCTGTTTACTTCAAGCTCGCAAAATTGATTTAAAAAATATATTAACCAATTAGGCTTCCTTTTACATGAGATTTGATTAAATTTCATTTCCAGAGAAACACGTTTGAGAAATCCATTATTTACATCTGTGGCCTCCACAACTTATTTATTTTCAAAATTAGTAAACGCTCTGCAATACCACACAAATTTGACAATTAATAACCCTTCAAATTTACGAAAGATCATATCGTTACTTGTGATTATTAAGTAACAATATAGTCCGACATTATTATTGTTAATATTTTTTGAAGTAAAAAAAACGGATTAGAGTCAAGTATGAATCATATCGATAGCTTTGAAATACTTGACACCCAGATTTGCAATTACCGTAATCGAGTTGACATACTAATTTCAGCTTGACCATGTCAAACAACATGATTTCTGGACCTCAGAATTCAATCAGCTCTCAATAAAGCATTAGATATTTCTATTTCTGTTTTTAACAAACTTATATCTTAGGGAAAGACTAATTTCACTCAGATTAAATAAGCAATTACTGAATATTAGATCCAACAGAGCATAACCACAATTTTCAATTGCGTTTTGACAGTTTAACTTTTTGTAACATGCTGCGGAAGCTGAAAATTATATTTTAAAAATAATGTCTTTTTTATTCTTATTCTTTTTATACGTTTTTGCAGTATGATAATAATAAACTAAAAACATAAAGCAGAGCTCTTTCATAGGATAACGATATAATGCCACTGTCCTTCGTAATTAGCTGCATATTTATATTGTTTGTCGCATATAATAAGTATATATATATATATATATATATATATATACGCAATTTTATATTGTAATGTTTGTACCCAATGACAATTTAGTTCAAATTAGGACTGGGAAAAATAACCAAAGACAGAAATGTAGGGAATGTATAAATAAATTATATATATATATATATATATATATATATATTGTATACTGGACCGCACTGACCAACACATGTTGTTGGCGCTAGGTAGCAACACAATGGATTTTATAAATTACATCAAAATTGAGAACTACATATACTTAGAACTTCTGTTACTCCAGCAAATTCATATACTCTAGATTTGATCGATATCAGTTATCACATTTCGCGTAATCATGACATCATTCGATTAAATGTATAATAATTACATACATTTTTGGTGCTGAGACCTAATTTATACATGCAATTGTATAATAGGTGTTGCGCATTTTGTAAAAAGTTAGTTTAAATAGGACCAAATTTAGCATTAACGAACAGTATACATACATCCACACACGCGTTTCGAGCTTACTGGCGTCCCATCAGTAGGAGTTGGTACTACACCCTATACACTTTATCTATTTTGTCAAGATTTGTGGGACTGTGATGATATTAATGATTTTCGTTTCACAGATCACCAATTCATTACAAAGTGAAGCTTCAATATATCGAAATATAACTTTTTATGTACGGTGTCAGACTATAATCCTGCCCTTCATGTATTTACCGTTAATTTGCTTTAAATTTTCCAATTTTTATGGAGTTTAAATACGTTTAAAAAATATGACGACCAATCTATAATCGAAGAAGTCAATAAATAGCAAATCCTGAAACTATTTCGAGAATAAGGTCAATTTACTAAATTCATTATTTATGGTTGATAAGGTTATGGCACACAGGGTTGACCTAGTGCCCATTCTGTGAAATATTGTAAGTAACTACGTGCCTGATCCGGTCCATTGATTGAAATTACTTATTTTTACAAAAGCACGAGCTGATAAACACTAAGTCTAACGAAGAGAAAAATTGAAGCCTGAGACCATATGAGCCCAGGCATATTTGGCTAGTTTTTTTCTCCATTCTTAGAAAGACCTCAATAAAATCATAAAAAATACTTATTGGTTATGTGCCAAATAAAAGCAGTGTATTTTTAAGAATTTTTCAAATAAAAAAAGTAAATTTTTCATTCTAGCTCTCTAGATATTATATACTTTTTATTAAAATTAGAAACTATAAGGTGCGTCTTTTATTGAATATAGTTGTTTGCTACAGATGTGTGTTGCACACACGTTAAAAAATTAGAAAGAGCAATTGAAAAAGTTTTTTGTACTATACCAAACATGGATTCTACCAGTGGGAATAACTTTTCTTTAAATAAAGTTAGTGGGCTTGAGATAAGCAGCAATAAATTTTTATCTAATCAGTCTCAAAGCCTAGTAAAATTAGTATCATTCTCACGTACTGATGTATTTCACTTACTATGTTTACCATTGGAGCATGACGGCTAACTCACTAACGAGAAACAAACGGCAGTTCAAATATACGAAATGGAAATCAGATATGCGGCTCTAACACCTCATAATCTTGCATAGAACTTACTTGATGAGACATGACAGTTGTACAGATTCTACGAAATCATGATTTGAACATTTTTGCAGCTTTGGCCAGGCGTTGAAAAGGTATAAAAGCTATAAATCATTGATTGCGTGGTTGGTGATATCAATTTGTTAAATCAAGTTTTGGAGCTTGAGATGAACATCCTAGGTATAATGAGTTTGATGTTTAACTGAAGTTCGCAAACTAGAATTAAAGAATTGACAATACTTTTAGTTCAATTGTGATCAGAAGGATAAAAAAAGAGAGCATGAACGGAAAGTATAATCTCATGCACATTCGCTTCGTGATTACTGGCGACTCATCAGTAGGAGCTGGTATTACGCCTTGTAACCACTACATATTTTGGTGAGGAATATGGGATAATAGGACAGTACAATCTCTTATATATAAATTTTTTCGTGTGCCAGTTGCGCAATCAATTTTGTGTAAAATAAACTGTTCAATGCAATGCGTTTTGGGGACAAAAATAGGTTGAACAGACGCTGCGCTTTGGGTACGTAGTAGTAATACGCTCTTTTGAAGAGTTTATTTATGTTTATATTTACAAATGCATATATACTGGGTTTGGTGTTTTATATCAAGCTCGCAAACTTGATTTAAATAATTGTTATAACCGCCCGCGCAATCAATGATTGTTTAATTATACATATCATATTAAAAACCAAAAATGAATTTGCAACATATGAAATGCTGTAGATAAATAAACTACAGCCCTATTTATAGAAACCAGAAAAATATATTCGGATATTAAGCCTAAATTGTAGGTGATATATAAAAATGATTGATCTTTCCCCAATTTCGCGTCCTCTCACTCTGTTTTGATTTTTTGCTTGCTTTTTTATAATATATATGTCTACTTGTAAATATTACTAAAATGTAAAATTGCAAATGTTTTGCATAAACAGAGACTGGAGTACTGCGGAGGCCAACTGAAAAACTGAACGATGCGTGTAATCTAAACCAAAATGACACTCGAACAAGCCGCTTTGTTGAAATGCGCAATATCAAAGTTCTTACTCGTGATGATTTGTTCAGGATAACCAACAGCATTAACAGGGATAAAATGGAAGTAGAAAAACGCATCGCTATGCAGAAAGCTACGGAAGAAATGCGAACAAAGTCACAGGAATTAGTGAAGAATTGGACGAATACAGTTAAGGTAATCAACTGTAGCTTGATATTTGGCATCAAGCTGACTTCATAGATACTACAGATATGCCCAGCAATCCAAATTGTTGCTAATTCTATTTAGTAGTGTTACAGTATCCATCGTCCAAAGGATGGCTTTGATACTGTTAACAATTTCGTTTCTTCTCGTGGCAACGTTGTAAGAGTTGGCTGCTCTAAAGATGATTTAACCAGCGAGCTAATAACTATCTGCTGGAATTTATTTCACGTAGTTTCATCAAGATGATAGTGCGTTTATCAGGTATCATCTTGTCATAATATGGCACGCATGTGTCTAGTGATTAAACTTATTGACGGTAGCCATGAAAATACCTTAAAAAGCAAATTTCATTTTGAATATTCCAATACAATTGATAATACAATACAGTTAGGAAAATCACACCAATGTCAGTCCTTCTTACTTTGAAAAAGAAAATGTACTGCCAAACGACATAAATATGAATTCTAAAATTTTTTTTTCATAAAATTTTCGGCTAAAATACAATATTCTTACATTTTATAGTTTATGGTAAAATTTAGCATAACTTGATTCAATGTGCTGTTAGTTGTAATTAAATTCGTTAAATACTCAAAAGAGATAGCAGAGTAAGATTTGTGCCGGATTAGCGGAATTTTCAATATAAAATTATTTTAAATACTTTTTGAAATTTGATTGCGGAATGCCAGCTTCATATTTTCCAATGCCGTGTTTTGCGTACGCGGGTTCTAGGTTTGCACCATCTGTTTCACAAAAATCCGATTGATCACAATTTCCATTTTCTTTTTGTCTTCGATCGGGCTGGGTTTGTATTCGTCCCAATAGAAATGCGGTTCTATCACATCTTTGTTTACTGGCTACGTTTCGGTGGTTCTTTTCCAGCACCATCCTCAGGCAACTATACACAGTACAATAGTCGCAATAGCAGATTTAAGCAAATGTGGTAACCTCGTTCCGAAACCGTTCTATTTATGATATTTTACAGACTCACCACAGGTTTAAAACATAGAATTTGTCTTAGTAACTAAACTCAATATATGCATATGTCTAGCGCACATGAATACTCTCACCCAACAACTAAATCTATATATATATATATAAATATCTACATATATATCTACATATATTTGCAATTAGCAGACCAATCCTTACCTCAGTATAATTTCAGCGATCTCAAATTCCCGGTAGACATAATCTCCTCTTATGTGCAGAATATTGTACGGGAGAAAGAAAATATCTAACATTTTTGTTATAACTGTACTGTTACTATGTCACGGTAATCAATGTTAAAAATTCAAAACTGATAAAAAACTTGAATGTCAAATACTGTATTTATTTTAAGCTGCAAATATAATGTATACAATGGCGTGTAGGGTATTGCGCACCTAGTAACAAATTAGTTCAAATATGGTGCAGCAAGTTAACAAGATGGAAAGAGAGTGAATGTCAGAGCGAAGCTGAGATAAATATAAAGAGAGAAAGGAAGAGAGAGCATGGACAAACTAATGGTTTTCAAAACTAATAGTATGCACAATGCGAAGTGAAGCAACTCCTAGAAATAATTGCATAAGAATATATGCTCATATAACTAAAATAAATCATTATAGCTATATATACCAATATATATATGTAAATATAATATCGTAACACCATTATTTAGATACATATATATACTTATATATAAAGACAATTGCTAGCTGTTAACCATGAATATTTTCTATCATTATTATTCATTTATTACGTTATTCACAACTTATATAAATATATAAAATACGTATATGTATAAGACATATATATAACAAGCAAACAGTGTGAATCAAATGTCACATATATATATATATATATATATATATATATATATATATATATAATGTTTATCTTGTTACCGATAAATCTGTATACCATCTTCTGAAACTTTTTTGAGAAAGATAAGGATATAGGAATTGATATCGGCCTAGGTAATTCGCAATCATTTTTCTATTAGTGTGATTTCTTACCTAGGTTCCCAAGCCTGCCGTTTTCCGACCCTAGAAAATTCTTCATTAAATATTGGGTCCAATGATTTTTCTATCGATGTTACATTCATTTACATCCTTCCCTGATTTTATTTCAATCGACTTTCTAATTAGTCTAGTTAACCTGTTGCGGTTGCATAACGCGATGCGTTTGCATCCATCCCAGTCTATTTCATGACCCGTTTCCTTCGAATGCGTAGCTAGATCTTACTTACTTTACTTTTACTTTACTGCGACTGACTCCTTTTGGAGGATAAGCCGGCTCCACATTTCATGGAGTTTCTTGGGAATTTGGTACAAGTGGTGTCCCCTCACCACTCGGCTTTTTGATCGAGAACGCACCTCTAGCCTTTGCACATCCAAGCGCAGTCTGCAAGGCAGCAGTAAGTTGCATGGTTGCCGGTGGCTGTTGAGAGCTCATTCGCAATTCGGAAGTACGGGGTACTGTCCAGGAGTCCATGTAATCCTGTGGCTGTTGAACCCTTTTGTGGCGGGGAACATACGCCGAGTCATGGTGCCGTCGTCGGGCTCATGTGGTATTTTATAGGAGATCCGATTGGCGGTCGGAGATCCACCACGCCCTGGTGACACCACCGCCATAGCCTTGTTAGCCCATGTACGATCGGCCATCGAAGCATGGTTGACATGGTCGTACCACGTTGAGGAGAGGATGGACTTTACGACGACTAGCTAGATCTGATCTTTGAATGTGTCCATATTTGCAGGCCGTCTTGTGTTCCCCTCTACGAACTTTTATCGGTCGCATGATTTCGTCTATATACCTGCGATTGCAATCTTTGCAAGGTATCGCATACACTCCTGATGTCTCGAGGTGTTCTACTTTTTCTTTTTGGTTAGTGTATTTAGCTGCGATTATTCTAATTTTTCTGTTCAATTTTGAATCAGGTACTATAAGAATTTGGTGCTTATCCAGTTCTGTTTCCTTCTTTACTTTATTTATTATGTTACCATTAAATCTAGGCAACATCTCCTTTAATAACCAATCTATTATAATTGACGGATATCCATTTATTTTGAATATTTTCTTTAATCGCATCATTTCCTTATATCTATTTATCAAATCCACTATTCTAGGACTCCTTAATATCATGGATTTAAGAATGCCTATTTTCATTCCATATTAGTGATTTGAGAAGAAAATAAGTAAACAAAGATTCTTCGTAGAGGCCCTTTGGTCACTACCATAACAGAGCCTCTGAGATGTCAGGCTCAGACAATCCATCTATGCGATATGATCATCTGATTTAGAACAACTAAATCCCTCAGAAATATTATTTCAACTACATTTCTCAAGTCCGACTGATAATTGCTCTGTATCCTCAATATTTTCTAAACCAGCCATAATATTAAAATAAGATTATTTGCAATATATATAAATATTATAACAATAAGTGTGCTCACCCAAACCGCCGATATACACAGATGACAGAACGATACGGTGGTGATCTTGAAAAGAAATATCCACGTCAATTACCTGAAGCAAATTTGAGATTCTGCACTAAAATGTGTATTAAGAAAGATAGATGGATATAAACAAGGATGTGAGAGAACCGTATTTCCATTGGTTATTATGAACGTTGTTGAAGCCTTCGGAAGAAAGGGCCGAATACTAATCCAGCCTGATCGAAGACAAAAAGGATATGGAAATTGTGATCAATTGGATTTTTGTGAAACTGTTAATGTAAAGCTATGTCCATATCTTCACTCTGCAGTCGCAGACTTGGAGTGGTGAATGATCCTGTAAAAGTATGTTAGATTTAGAGGGTGCGAATTTTATACCGAAAAACGAAGCAACGTCTTCTACACTATTCAAGGAAACCTGAACAGAGTCTCGATTGTCGAATGATAGAACGAATTCGTCTACAGAGTTAAGATCGATTAGTTTACCGCCCGGGAGAACTTCAACACCTGCATCCTGAACGTGTGGAAGAGTGTTGTTACTAACTGCATCGATTACAAAATTAATCAAAAAGGGAGAAAGTGGATAGCCATGACGAACACCACTGATGGTTGTAAAGTAGTGCGTAAATTCGTTATAGACCTCAACACAACCAGAAGTGTTTTTGTAGAAAGCGCGCATGATATTAACAACTTTTTCGGGCACACAACTTTTCCACAAATATTGTAGAAAACATCGCGACCCGCCGAGTCATATTCACCCTTTTAGTCTAGAAAGATGGATATTCTGGATCAACGATATAAATATCTGTGTTCAAGTGCGCCACAGCAAAATTTGCATGCCGAAAAATTCTACACGGAAGCTTTCTGATCTAATCTAACCAAAGATCTTGTTTTACGACGTCGTTTGCGTTCGATTAGGCACTGGTTAAGAAGGCCAATTACATATCCTGCTCACAATCCGACCGAGACAACACCGGTGAATACATAGAATGTCAAGAGAAGTAGACCAATCATCACTTGGCCGGCTATTAATAATCGCGACATAGACCACTTGATCCTACTGCATTATACCCTAACCAATCCAGATACACATGAAATGGCGAAATACTAGAGTTCAACGGCAAGAAGAGCTCATTTGAGAGGTCCAGTAAATTTTGCATTTGAGTCTTTTTGGAGCTTAATGCCTGAGAGATCTAGATCAAAGTGCGCGGGACCCAGTTCTTCAATTAAGTCTGCATGACTGGGGTATACATGATCAAACAGAACACGGATAAACTATGGGCACTGTTCATTACTTTAAAAGCCTGGGATTAAAAACTTAAGCACCTATACGGCTTAACGTATTAGCCTAAATTTCCATGTAGCCACTAGTATAAAAGAAAAAAATAATATAATAATAATACTAACTTTATGAAGGCTTCATTTCAATAATGTACGAGTAAAAACAATAAAATTCACATATTTTCACTATAATCACATTATAATGCCTTTTCGATGTTTATTGCACTATAAAGAACAGGTACTTTTCATGTTTTGCTGAATTACTAAGATCCATGAAGCCTTATGCAATTCTTTGCATATAAATTTGTAGTGCGTCCAGAAAAAAATAACTGCCGAACTAAATCGATGTGTCATGGTTCAGATGCCTATTTTTATATATGATCACACTATAAAGTCTTCGATGCTTATTGCACTATAAGGAACTGGTACATTTCATGTTTTACTGAATTACTAAGATCCATGAAGCTTTATGCAATTTTTTGCATATAAATTAGTAGTGCATCCAGAAAAAAATAACTACCGAACTAAATCGATGTGTCATGGTTCAGATGCCTATTTTTATATATGATCACATTATAATGCTTTTCGAAGCTTATTGCACTATAAATAACTGGTACCTTTCATGTTTTGCTGAATAACTAAGATCCATGAAGTCTTATGCAATTTTTTGCATATAAATTAGTAGTGCATCCAGAAAAAAATAACTACCGGACAAAATCGATGTATCATGGTTTAAATGCCTATTTTATATATGATCACATTATAATGCCTTTTCGATGCTTATTGCACTATGAAGTACTGTTCCTTTTATGTTTTGCTAAATTACTAAGATCCATGAAGCCTTATGCAATTTACTTGCATATAAATTAGTAGTGCATCCAGAAAAAATAAATGCCGGACTAAATCGATGTGTCATTGTTCAGATGCCTATTTTTATTTATGATCACATTATAATGCCTTTTCGGTGATTATTGCACTATAAAGAACTGGTACTTTTCATGTTTTGCTGAATAACTAAGATCCATGAAGTCCCATGCAATTTTTTTGCATATAAATTAGTAGTTCATCCAGAAAAAATTACTGACGGACTAAATCGATGTGTCATGGTTCAGATGCCTATTTTTATTTATGATCACATTATAATGCCTTTTCGATGTTTATTGCACTATAAAGAACAGGTACTTTTCATGTTTTGCTGAATTACTAATATCCATGAAGCCTTATGCAATTCTTTGCATATAAATTAGTAGTGCGTCCAGAAAAAAATAACTGCCGAACTAAATCGATGTGTCATGGTTCAGATGCCTATTTTTATATATGATCACACTATAATGCCTTCGATGCTTATTGCACTATAAGGAACTGGTACATTTCATGTTTTACTGAATTACTAAGATCCATGAAGCTTTATGCAATTTTTTGCATATAAATTAGTAGTGCATCCAGAAAAAAATAACTACCGAACTAAATCGATGTGTCGTGGTTCAGATGCCTATTTTTATATATGATCACATTATAATGCTTTTCGATGCTTATTGCACTATAAATAACTGGTACCTTTCATGTTTTGCTGAATAACTAAGATCCATGAAGTCTTATGCAATTTTTTGCATATAAATTAGTAGTGCATCCAGAAAAAAATAACTACCGGACAAAATCGATGTATCATGGTTCAAATGCCTATTTTATATATGATCACATTATAATGCCTTTTCGATGCTTATTGCACTATGAAGTACTGTTCCTTTTATGTTTTGCTAAATTACTAAGATCCATGAAGCCTTATGCAATTTACTTGCATATAAATTAGTAGTGCATCCAGAAAAAATAAATGCCGGACTAAATCGATGTGTCATGGTTCAGATGCCTATTTTTATTTATGATCACATTATAATGCCTTTTCGATGATTATTGCACTATAGAGTACTGGTACTTTTCATGTTTTGCTGAATAACTAAGATCCATGAAGTCCTATGCAATTTTTTTGCATATAAATTAGTAGTTCATTCAGAAAAAAATTACTGACGGACTAAATCGATGTGTCATGGTTCAGATGCCTATTTTTATTTATGATCACATTATAATGCCTTTTCGATGTTTATTGCACTATAAAGAACAGGTACTTTTCATGTTTTGCTGAATTACTAAGATCCATGAAGCCTTATGCAATTCTTTGCATATAAATTAGTAGTGCGTCCAGAAAAAAATAACTGCCTAACTAAATCGATGTGTCATGGTTCAGATGCCTAGTTAACTGCGGGACTGACTAGTTAATCAACATAAAGTAATTTTATCCGCTTTATTCTTAGAATGCCCACGGCAAGTAAACTACCTAAATATGATTGCCTAATTAAATGTGATTCTAATGTTAACCTGTATGTCTATTCGACCACCCACTGATAAAAGCGTTTATGCAAACATATTCTGTGTTTATTGATCTATATCACCAGATGGCATTTGCGGTAGAAACTATTAGCAGTATTTCTCCTTGAACTTTTTTGGTTGGCATGTACAATTTGGTGTACTTGATATAAACAACTTTTTAGTTTGCATAATTAATTCAGCAACCAGGACTTACGCACATAGTAACAGACTAATGGAACCTTTTTAGCACTATGATGTCGAATAATCATAAACTGGCACTATATAAGACTGCAAGGTATTGCAATTTAGCCTTGAAATTATATTATTCTAGCCGTTATCTGTTTGTATTGTCATCTTTATAGGATTGAGATAGACGATCAATTCATGTTGGCATAACTGTACCAAGAATAGAAGTCAGACTATGAGAATGTGAAGAAGTCAGACTATAGGGACGTGTCGGCCATGGGATAATGGATCAATTTGCGGTGTTTCAACAAATGTCGATCAGTACACCTATCGTTCGGTTAATAAATGTACTGGTGGAAGAAATTGCTCCTTAAACTGGCTGTATAACAGCTTTTACAACTTATCCGACTACGAACGGGCAACTAAGTATGGAAATACGTATACGCTGCTCTCTCACCTGTTAGATTCGCATACATTGTATCAGGTTGGAAATATCGGATGCGCAATTGCTATGCATTCACGAATGTAGCACTTTTTTAACATCACGCTGTCGCAACGCTGTTTTGGGATTTATGTAGAAAAAAAATTATGCTGAAAATTTTCAAGTGTACCTATGAGCGTATTTTCTGCATTTGGTTGAAGTGTGGACGAAACTTACGGCACACTAAACCTGATGCAGTGCTTTAGCATCTACTTACAAATTGATTTTTTCGACGACAGTTTTTTTTTGTAAATAAAATTACACGAAACGATGCAGTGAAAACAGCAAGAAAGAAATATCGGCAATGTCGCCCAGACCTAACGCTGATAGGGCCTAGATATTATGCAGAGAATCAATTGCCATAAATGGCCAGTAGCCATAGAAATACCGGCCTGATGACCGATGGGCACATGCTAGTCAGCCCGGGAATGGTAGCATGTACAATGCTGGGTCTAAAAGCGACACAACCATTCGTCAACTCAGACCACGCGCTTATCCGTTGTTAATTTTGCGCTGAACTTTTCCGGGAAAATAAATAAAAATAAACTCCAAATAGATGTATGCAAATTCGAGCAACCGTCTTTCCGACAAAAATATGACAAAATTCAAAAGTGAAATCTACTTGGTCTTGATAGCGACAATCCGAATTTACAGTGGTCCAAGATACGTTCCACTATGCACAATTCAGGTGTTACTGTATGTGGCATCACAGACCCCGTATAAATGATCATTGGCTCTGTAAAATTTACGGAAGTACCTGAAAAAAGGCGCCAAATTCTATCTGGTTCGACTCATAATATTACTCGTTGCATTATAAGACGCCAACTTAAGTGCAGGCCAAAAGTCGATCGCGAATCCTTTTGAACCAGAGGGACTTAAGTGGAAGAAGCGTTCGCGTCAGGACATAATCGCTGTTTGTTCCAACTTATTCCCACAACAGGTCCGAGAAAATTAAAAGTTAGCGAAACTGTAAATGATAGTAATAACCATTTAATAACCGATAAAATAAGTCATCTTGATAAGCGAGCTGAACACCTTAAAGATCAATTTTCTTGGGCACCCGCGTCGGTTCCCATTCCCGAAGGCATGCCTGTATCAACAGTGTAGAATGTTAGTCTCGAAGAACCATAAGAGTTAGAAATACTTCGCAAAGCCGCTGACTCTGATGAGTTGCTTCCGGGATTATTTAATGATGGTGGCGATATAATTTCTGGAGCGTTGAATAAATTTTTTCGTACTATATGGAATGACGAGACCATACCACTTGATTGGATTGAGCCGACCATCATTCCAATCTTCAAAAAAGGCAATCGTAATTCGTGCGATAACCATCATGGTATAGGCTTAACTCCAGTCGTGTCTAGGTTATTTGCTTCAATTATCTTACGTCGTCTTGGCGCTTCGCGTGAATCACGTACTAGAGAAGAACAGGCTGGATTCCGCCCAGGACGAGGTTGTATGGATAATATTTTACGTTAAGGCAAGTTCTTGAACAGCGACATTTACATCACCGTCCCACAATAGCTGTCTATCTAGACTTCAAGGATGCACTTTATTCGGTGGATCGCAATGTTTTATTCCATGTTTTATCGAGAAGTCGTCAGCCTATAAAACTCGTTAATATTATACATGCTTCCTACAAAAACATTTAAGGTTACTTTAAGGTCTACAACGAATTAACGCATAACTTTATAACCAGCAGTGGTGTTCGTTAAGGTTGCCCATTTTACTCTTTTTTCTTTAATTTTGTAATCGATGCTACTATGAACAACATTCTTCCACACAATCAGGAGGCGGGTGTTGAAGTTCTCCCGGACAGTAAGCTAGTCGGTCTTGACTATTCAGATGAAATCGTACAATCATTCGACAATCGAGATGCTGCTCAGGCCACCTTGAATATATAAGCAGACGTTAGTCCGTCTATCGATATGAAATTCGCACCTTCTAAATATAAGATACTTTTTCAGGATCACTCGCCACTCACTTCGACTCTAAGACTGCAGAATGAAGATCTAGACATAGTTGACACGTTTGCATACCTTAGGAGCTCTATCAATAACGTAGACAATGAATTTGACGAGGTGAGAATACGAATCGCGCAAGCTAGAGTAGCTTTCTCGAATCTTCGCCATTTATTGAGAAACGCGAGTATTTCACTCTGCCTTAAAGGTCGTGCTCACAGTGCATCTGTACACGTGGTTTTACTATACGTTTGTGAAACTTGGTCCCTTAGAGTTTATGATTTTAGACGCTTACAGGCATTCGACCGTTGGTGTTTGAGAAGCATAGCACATTGGTTACCAACAACGAATAACTAACGTTGACATCCGTAGACGTATTTTTGGATCTGCCAGCGTGTGCATCTCGTTATAAAATCAAATAAGGCTCTATCATCTTTGTTGGATAGGTCACGTGTTGCGTACGCCCACCACTCGATTGCCCAGTAGAGCTCTGTTCTCTCATCCAGCACCAAATTGGCGTAAGAAACAAGGTGGGCCGATTTTGACAGGGCAGAAATAGTTGAAGTCACTTACATCCAAATTGGGTAGTATAGAACCCACTCGTTTGCCAGAATGGGGTGCTCGTGCGCATCATAGTTCTTGGTTAGAAACTCTTAACGAGATGGCATGGAATCGAGCTCAGTAGCGATCTCGTTGCAGATTTCTAGTAGAATCCTTATCGTAAATTTCTTTTCCTAGTAGGGAAAAGTTAGCTGCGAGGTTTGATTTTACATATGACGTGATATGGTGAAATCCGCAAGGAAGCTGTATTGCAGAAGTTTTCTTCCCTTTAAAGCTGACTTTGCCATAATGGCGCCGTGTAGAGGTTTAGTTTGCCCCACTTTTGTGAGTTATCTTGATAAATATACTCATAGCAACTAGGTACTCTCTCTCTCTCTTGTCAATCTCAGGAAGCAGCATCGCCAGACCAAATCATCAGTTTCCAGCAGTTCATCATTATTATACTCGTAGTTAGCAACACCAGAGTTTATAACTGATTCTTCAACACTGCGTAATTATTTGTCCCAACATGTCAGCATGACATGATGACAGCCATAGGTAAACTGGACACGAATGTCTTATTTTTCTTGCAAGGAATTAACTTGCCTTGGGTAGATTCGGAAATGCTTCTTTAAAATACTGTCTTTACAACATGTTAGGGCTAGCTAATCATCAGGCAAAATTTGATATGGCCTTAGAGATTAATGCATGATTCAATAATTTTAATAAAGATTACCTGTAATTCCTTAGTCATTTGTGTTGATTCGAGTAGCTGATCATCCAATTTATTCGCAGTTAACGCATTAACAGACTCCTTTGAATTTGAAAATAGGTTCTCCCGTTGTAAAGACTCAAGACGTTTTGCAGATGCGTAAACTTGTTTGTTGTACAACTCCTTCAGAAAAAAAAATATAAAATGAGAAATCAAGAGCTACGTAAATTAATGAAGCCATAAAAAGGAATACTAGCTAAATGAAGTAAATTTCTTTGTTGATTTCCTCCTCATATGAAAATATACATTTTTTCAAAAGAAAAAAAGAGAACTGAATCAGCAAGTTTTATATCTGGGAATATCAAATAATTTACATGTATAACCAATATTTCGGACTCACATAAGTCTGGCTCTTAATTCATAATTCACAGCGTTTCATAAATTTCTAATTAAATCTAATATTTTACTAAATCAAATACCGTAAACATACGTAGTATAACATTATATTGGTGCAATTGCGAATGCGTATTCATTAATTAAACTGATACAGGCGTTAGAATTGTTATGTTCTATCAACTGTCCGGTTGATTTGCCATACCATCGATAAATATTACACATCAACAAAAACGGCTTTTTACCGTTAATTACTGGCATAGACAGATGCTCTACCTTGGATAATACAAGAAGTAACTAACAAAGTAAAACGTAAATATACACTGTCAGATAATACACAACAACTCTAATACTACATTTCAAATCTGGACCAAGATTTTCGTATTCTGAAAAGGGAACAGCAACTGTATATACTAATGCTTGAATTCGTTCAGCGGATATGGTAAAAGGCTTTTAATTTTTCCAAATAGTGCCCTCAACGCTCTTCCCACGAAATAAAAGCTCCTACCCCACGACTGCAAGGCGGCCCACAAGTACTTTTTTAACAAAGTTCTTTGTGAAACGACCGATTGGAAGCAAAACTGGTTCCCTCTTAATTCATAATATTTCTTTCCCCCCGGCTATTCTCTTTACTGATTTCGGAGGGCGAAATCCCTCTGGCTGACATCTAATTTCCACATTTCACCTCTGGTTTTAAATCTCCCACTCTTGACTCCCGGATACTACTTCTATTCTCATTTTTCATTCTATCATATCCATATAGTGGATACTTTACCACATTTTGCTCATCCAATCCTTTTCCTTTCTGTTTCAGCGAAAGAACGGAAACTAAAAAACTCTGCTGGACCACCCAACGGTTTGCATCGGACATCGACTCCCCCTCGTCTTTCATAAGTCATAATCTCGTTCAACGGACACCAGTGATCCCTGCACGACACACTAGCTTCAATCTGGTCGACTCCATCCTGGTCAACACTACACTTCAAAAATTCAATATCCACGACAAAGGGCTCCGTCGGTCGACGTCTGCTTCCGTTCGCCATCATTTTCGTTCGCACACTACATGGACTGAACTCCAATTGATCTTGTCTAGTCAAATGGAATTTCGTTTTTATTTTTCACCAGATTGAACTATCATGAAGTTGATGAAAGCATTTCTCTTCCTCAACGTTTTGAAGACCATCGTGTCCCTTAATTTATATTTAGGCATCTAACAGGGTATGAGCTTTTAGCGGAATGATATGGCCTTTTCCTAGAATCTAAAAGCATTTGGTGAAACTTATGGGAGAAATTAGTCTAAGATAAATAATGCTAAAGGCAATAATTGTAGTTTTGCTATGTTGTTCGACGATTGGTGTTTGCTTCAAGCTCGCAAACTTTATTTAAATAATTTTTACCACCATCCACACAATCAGTGATTATTTAACAATTGTAACTGATTTCCATGAAATGCTGTACTATCATGGCAATTATGAAAAATTATACTCGACATTTTTAGTTTACTCAGAAAAAAGTTGGCGGTTAATTTAGATCCTACGCTACTGAAATTTACTACTTATTCTTTCTTATCGAGGCAAGTGCCGAATTGAGCACAGGCATGCCAGAAATGGTGGAAACTATAGACCCATACTGGTGGTACGATAAGTGTAAAGAGGATGATAGTGCGGTCGGTGAAATAACAGAGAGAATTTTCTGGTTACTGACATAAATGGATTGATATCTTAATATATTTAAATCAGTCGTTAGATCCCAAGACCCGTACTATTGAAGAAGACACGAAGGAATTGGCACACAGAATCTAGTACTGCAATGGTTAGGGTGATTCACCAACTCCATCCAAATGCTACGACCGATTTGGTCGTTATATTCTAGAAACACCTAGCAGTGTTTCAACATTTTAGTGCCACACAAGGAGTAGAGCACAAAATTATGCGGGTAGTTGCGCTACCTTAATCATCTACAGCTCAACATTTGGCACAACAAAAACAACCTGTTGTGTTGCAGAACTTCGACAATTGAGCGAAGAGTGAATTTGTAGAAATCAAGTTACAAATTTGCATCCCCGAAAGTGGTAATACAAAAGCATGAAAATGAACAACTAATTGTTTGTGTCAACTATCGTCTATTAAACTAGGTGAATAAGGGTAATTCATGTCCTCTACCGAACCATATTACTTTGCTCCGAGATTTAATGCGATATGAGGCGTACCAAATTTTAGGCCTCCAGAAAGCGTATTTTCAAACACCGACAGAGGAAATTTCTGTACCCCATACCGCAGTCAGATTTCAAGAAGAGGAATCAAACGAATTTCCTATAATGCCTTTTTGTCTGAAAATTGCCCGTCAGATATTCATGGTTGAGGGCGTATATAGATGATAACAGTAATTATAACATAGCTCGCGAGCAACACCAGTAGTATTTGGAGACTGGTTTTGCTAATCTGGGGCAATTTGGTCAAGCCTACAAAGAGCAAAATTGGTTGTTCATCAGTAAAATATCTTAGACAATTAATTTCCTAAGGAATTGAGCATTTGGAAGACAATGTCCAAGCGATCACAGACGTTGCGCGGCCCTGAATTTTACATTGACTACGTAGGTTCTTGTGGATCACCAACCATTATCATCGATTCATAACAAGTCTAGCTGCAGCTTTCGGATATTTGAAACGCAACAGAAGAGCTCGACTAATAAGTTCTGGCCTATCACCCTGAACCAGGAGAACCAACAGAAACACTTTAAAGCTAAGGAAACACTAAGCGACAATATTACTCTAGCACCTGTAGACTGGGACAAGCCTTTTGAGCATGTCACGGACGCCTCAAATGGTGAAATTGTGGCAGTGTTACAGCAGATAGATAATTGCATAGTTAGGCCAATAGGGTTTTAAAGCCGAAAGCAAGAGCGTGAAAAACGATTTGATACTTTTAGTAAAGATTTTCTTGTGAGTAATGCCACAATGCTACATTTTCAGCACCACTTGAGTGATCACTATTTTAAGATTTTGACAGATAATTAGACACTGAGAACTATTCTTGTGAAACCCCCATGGCTAAGCCACTATCATAAGATTAATTTACAGATAAACCACCTAGCAGGTTTCAATTTTAGTCTCTCATATGGTTGTAAAGTAAAATCTGATTGCAAACGTGCTTAATAGGCCGAATCAGGCGGATAATAAACTGATACATCAGGGGCCGTTAAGGAGTCCGATGATTTTCCAGATCAGTTAAATACTGTTTTTTGCGAAGAACTAATATATATGCAAGTATTTATTAGGTGTTGCGAACCTAGTAACAAATTAGTTCAGTTGGGGCCAGAAGGATAAACCAAAGGCAGCATGAACGGAAAGTATAATCTCATGCACATTCGTTTCGTGATGAGTCGCCAGTAAGTACGTGAAACGAATGTGTATGGACATACTTCTGTTCATGCTTACCTTTGTTTTATCCTTCTGTCACAACTGAAATCTAATTTATATTTAGTTTGCAAACACCTAATACCTGATTTTCTTGATTATTAGGCTATCAGCCAAATTGAAGCGTTTAAATATGGATCGCTCAAAGTGGAATTTGATCTAAAACTAATGTACACCGTTTAGTGGGTCTGCAACTATAAAGCCAAACTAGACGGTACCGTATTAAGAAAAGTGTCTAACACCTACATGAGTTGGAACATGTCTCCATACAGGCTACCAAAAGCTAGTTGCTAATGGATATTTATGACTGAATATGTCGAAAGACAAGCAAGCTAATGTAAGAGCCTGAACTATGTGGCAAACATGTAAGGACTAGAACCGAAGTTACAATTATGAAGATACCTGCCAGTCGGTTCAACCTTGTTCATACTGGTATTGTTCAAATACCCGAAATCAATAGTCAAATATATTTACGCACAATGATTGACCCATTCGGTCGTCAATATGAGGTGGCGACTTCAAAGGACACGATAGCTCAAGAATTCCTGTTCAACGTTTTACATAATTTTGTATCGCGATATGGTGCACTGCTCAGTATTAGCAGTGATCGCGGTCGCCAGTTCATGCCATGGCATTATATTGTTAACTGGAATGACCATTGTATCATGCGGCGAATTATGCCAGTCAGATCGAATTGAAATGGCAGGGGTCGATGGGACTTGACCGGTGTCCACGATCACCCTAGCTTTGCTAGCAATGCACATTAGGAGTTGGGCACAATTTAGAACTTCTATAGCAGAACTGGTTTATGGAGAACCATTGAGGCTGACTAAAGAATCTCCAGTACAAGCTCCAAGACGCCCCAAGTTCTCATAATTGAGTTTCTAGTTCCATAGATTGGTTCGTAGGAATACTTACAGATAATATGGGTCGTTTGAAGCTGACTAAGACCAGGTGATGTCCTCTGGTTTGAAATCGGTATCACATGTGCATTTAGCTAACGAGAATAGGAAGAGCTGCTTGACCCAATTTTACATGAGATCGTATAAGGACAAAATGGTGACTGACAAATCTAACTACCGCGAAGCAAATATCGTGGATGATTGGGATTCATTGGATCGTTCCAGTCTAAAGTTTATATGGATTGACGACGAGACCCAAAAAGGAGATGAGTCAAAGGACTGTCGTTCTATGGCTGAGTCTTATACACGAATCCTAACTTTAAGAGAGCAGGATGAACGAGAAACACTGAAGACGTCAGGGATATCAGCGAGCACAGCTCGATCTGGCGTATGCGACGATTGCTTAAACATGGGGATTATGTCTAATACCAGACGCCTTTCTTGACTTGTTTGAACATTAGGAGGAAATATTTATCTTCACAATAGAAAAACAATTAATTTATAAATTTAAACCACCGATGCTAGTTTAAACGAATTTTATTTTTAAAGGCAAAACATTAGAAAAAACTATCGAACACTTTTTGTTCAAACCATTTCTTCCCCCAGAGTTGTTTAATTCGAGCACCTCACCTATCCAAATAATGGTGATCTCGTCATTTAAGGATCTCCGCCAAATAGCTATTGTCCATGCTTTCAATATAATCTTCCACAGGACCATATAAGAAATAATTTATTCTTTTGATTAAATCAATATAAGGTTTCTGCCTCATTGATTATCAACATAGCTTCCTGAATAGGCGCTCCTCGTCCACCAAATTAGCCTATGCCATCAACCACTTTTATTCGTCCATTTTCAAGGCTAATGAATGTACTCACCTCTTTCTTGATAGCTCTAAGGCTTTCGATTCAATATCATTCTGGGTAGTTGAATACGCTTCCTTGAACAAAGGCATATGCGGTAGTTAAACTTATCAGTTTCTACCCCTGAAACCGGTACACGACTGCAAGGGTGGGAAATGGTCAATAGAGATCAATTCTTATCATAGCTGAAGAACACAAGGTTTCAGGTTTCCGACAACCAGTTTAATCTGTTCAAATATTTCGATGACACGGTAATATTATTTAGCAATTCAGCCTCGGTCAGCTCTTCCTCATCTATAGTCACTCATTTAATATCTTTGCTGCACTCTCACCTTAGCGTAATCGGTCTTTAACTCAATCCCGATCGAACTGGCTTGATGAAACTTCGCTGACTACATCCCTTCTTTCCCGATGGCAAACTGTTCCCTTAATACTAAAATGATTGAATCTGCCAAGCACATAGGCGTCTGTTTTTCCTTAACCATTAGGCATTTCCCTACATCTTAATCAAATTACCTCTAAACTCTTCAAATGGACTCGTTTGATCTGCTTCAAGACACAAAACCATACTTTGCAACTCACAACATTTAAAGCCTACGTCCTACTCCTCGCCTCCTATGCCAGTACATTTTATTGCCACTAATGTATTTAAAACATTACCTACAGAAACTAAACTCTTACTCAAGCACAAATTTCAGGAGGTTAACCTGTACTTCACTAACGAATTCCTATTCGAAAACACTGGAAGCGCAACTGGTTCTTTCTTCAACCGCGACACTCTTTTTTACGATATCATTAACAATTGACTCTGCAAAGGTTTCGGAACGTAGTCTTTTTAGCTTAGTTTCCAAATTAGGCACCTCACTTAAAACTCTAAACGTCACAACTGACCATCCCCATATTTAATAATACTTACAATGCTCTCTCATTCGAGTAATTAACCGTCTGGTCGATCGGCCTACGTAAGTTGATCGACAACTTGTCATGACTGTTAATTGGAAATCGGGGAACAAGGGTTTACTTCGTAGTCTCCAACACTAGCTTAATAAACTGGGACGATAAGGCTATCTCATCAAACTCCAGCTTACATCTTGATTTCAATAGACCAGAAGCCCTTTGCTACATACAAACAGAACAGAATCTTCTATCAATGGGCTACTTATAAGGAATTTGGACATGAGCTTCTACAGAAATACTTGCTTTCTTTAACTGTTTAAACAATAATTGATTGCGCGGGTGGTGGTAACAATTCTTTAAATCAAGTTTGCGTGCTTGAAGTAAACACCAATCCCATTGTATTTAACCAGTCATCGAACAACATAACAAAACTACCGCCAGCTGCAACGCACTGACGCGTTTCGACCTTCCATGATCATCATCAGAGTACGACGGCAAACTGACTATCGAGGATCAAACCGCATTGAATATATATGGAAATCAAATTTAGATATGCGGCTCTCACCTCTAGCAGTCTTGCATACATTGAACTTGACTGGAAATGTCGGCTGCACAATTTCTATGCAGTCACGAACATTAACTGTTTGCAGCTTTCGCCACATATACATATATAGGCAATACAATTTAAACAATAATTGATTGCGCGGGTGGTGGTAACAATTCTTTAAATCAAGTTTGCGTGCTTGAAGTAAACACCAATCCCATTGTATTTAACCAGTCGTCCGAACAACATAACAAAACTACCGCCAGCTGCAACGCACTGACGCGTTTCGACCTTCCATGATCATCATCAGAGTACGACGGCAAACTGACTATCGAGGATCAAACCGCATTGCATATATATGGAAATCAAATTTAGATATGCGGCTCTCACCTCTAGCAGTCTTGCATACATTGAACTTGACTGGAAATGTCGGCTGCACAATTTCTATGCAGTCACGAACATTAACTGTTTGCAGCTTTCGCCACATATACATATATAGGCAATACAATTTAAACAATAATTGATTGCGCGGGTGGTGGTAACAATTCTTTAAATCAAGTTTGCGTGCTTGAAGTAAACACCAATCCCATTGTATTTAACCAGTCATCGAACAACATAACAAAACTACCGCCAGCTGCAACGCACTGACGCGTTTCGACCTTCCATGATCATCATCAGAGTACGACGGCAAACTGACTATCGAGGATCAAACCGCATTGAATATATATGGAAATCAAACTGTTGTCTGGCATAGGTGAGCGAAATTAAAAAGTCGAGAACACAAGAAAATAGAAAATTGACTTGAATATATATATATATATATATATATATATATACCTGTAATACACGCAAATGGCTTTTGTTACTTGCCAAAAGTTTACTAAGACGGTCATTAGTTGTAGTTTTCCCGTTAGTCTGAAGTGTTTCTTGCAATTCGTTTAAAATCTGTCGAAACAAAGCTAAATTCCGAGATGTCCTCGCTTGAAAATTATCTAAGGATTCCTTTAATTGACTAGTTGTTGTTGCAGAAACCGTAGCATTTTCAATTCCAGTAAGGGCATGTTTTATTTCAGATTCGCATAACAAAAAACGTTCAGAATATATTGACGGAAGTGCTAAGGAATTGTCCATCAATATTTTCGGAATACGAATAATTCTTCAAATCTCAAGCAAAAAAGAACGATCTATCCAGAAAACGAAAAAAATCTTGTAAATTCTTATTCAGGACAATGTGTAGTAATTATATTACTGCAGAAGATCACGTATTTTTTAGTATAAAATTAAATTAATCGATGTTGTCAAACGACAAAATACATTCTGTTTAATTAGAAATATATTTTGCAGATATAAACAAATTCAGAATGAATATCTATTTATAAAAACTGTTGTCTTCATAAATTAACATTTATACTATTAAACTTGTCTTAGGAAAAACCTTATCCAGAGGCAAATCGTACACGTGTAATAAAGATTTACGCAACTGCATGGACATCACCTAGAGATATGTGTATCCTTTTACACATTCACGGAAGTTGTCATTTTTATTACCCATTATTAGAGTGACCTTACAGAGGACCATAATTATTTGATGATTCTTGCAGAGTGTTGAGGAAGATATTTCGCCCGACAAAAATAAGTACTTTTTCAGGTCATTGTTTACAAATTCTGTTGCTATGCAAAAATTGTACTTACTAACGACATTTATGTCAAAAATGATTCCCTAGTTATTTATAGTCTAAACGACCCAGCTTCAAGTAAATGCCGTACGAACTTATAAATTCATTTGGAGTGCCAGAAATACTAAGTTAGTACTGTTGGGGGCCCTTAACAGGTCCGGTCTTGCCTTCTCTGGCAAATGCCGAGAAGGTCAGTTAGTGTAGCAGTGTCCAGAAGTACTCCTTGATTCTTGAGACCAGCTCGGGTTGACTTGGGTTCTGGTTCCTTCTATTGTGGCGTTGAAATCCCGCTGAGTAAACTCGTTGAAGTTCTTCAGTAACTATCTCGTCTCTCTAGTTGCCTCGCAACAAGATTGGCGTGACTAAAATTGCCGATTTGTGGGTAGCAAACCCAAAAAATAGCGTAAATGACGAAAGAAGACAGCACGTTGGAGAAACGCACAGCAGAAGGTAAACGCGACAGCCGAATTTCATGATAAATTCACCGTACTTAAATAGGCTTGATTGGCTACTTGCACACCGTTGGTTAATGGCAACTTTCGCTTTTTTCTCATTGGTGCAGCGTAAATTGAATTGAATTTAATTTACGCAATATGTCGGCGAGTTGCTTTGTGTCGTTACATCACTTTCCTCTCTGGAAAAAAAAGAAAAAAATCCTTCTCGGCGAGGCTATATAAGAAATGCATGGCAGAGTTTGAACCAAGTTGATTAAAAAATAATGTACCATAAATGCTGGGCTGAAGTATGCTTGTTAGTTGCTTTAAAAATGATATGATGCCAAGTAACCACTAGGAATTGCTACTCAAATTGTTAGCTCTGGTGGCCGGTCATACCGCATGAGGCAAATTAGAGCAGTGTAAGGTTTGGGATCCGCAGCGTGAGGATTCCGAGGTAGATCGCCACTGAAGTTGCCAGGTTTAATATAAAACCTAAGAAGGCTGGATCATCGTCAATGTATTTGTATATGACCAAAGAAGCTAGTGTGTGCTCGACGTTGTGGTCATGATATTTGTATAGTGATGTCTGTGCAACTCTTGAAGGTTGAATGCTCTCAGGATCAGGAGGTTCGATAAACGGTTTCATCCTGTCTATGCTTTCTGATGCCGGTGTCGCGCCTTGCATAATAATGAAGTATTTGGGTTGTCTGAGCAAAATCGGGTAAGGACCGCGATACTTTGATTGTAGTGGTGCAACAGCAGTGTCGTTGCGAACGAGTACTCTCTTGCAGCTGTGGAACTGCAGGTGAACGAAGACTGGACGAGGCTTATGTCAAGGCTGCAGTTCAGAAATGTTACCGAAATGAAGTCTGAAGGCGGGTAGCTTCGTCTTGTGGGTCATCCTGTGCGGGTAGTAGACGTGGGAGCTGACTAGGCAGGCGTAGATCCATGCCATACAAGAGTAGTGACGCAAACGTTTTAATGGATTCACGAGTACGGGAACGCATGGCGAGCAGAACTAAAGGTAGTGCATCGACCCAGTTGCCATTAATGGACGAGGATGCTAAAGAAGCTTTGAGTTCCCTATGCATTCTCCCTACCATACCGTTAGATTGGGGATGGTAGGCAGTCGCCTGGCGTAAGATGCATCCCATGTACCGCAAGGTGGTTTTGAAACGATCCGATGAGAAGCAAGTGCCTCTGTCAGTGATGACCTCATTGGGAACACCATAATTGGATATCCATGCAGAGATGAAATGCCGCAGGCCAACGTATAAATCTATCAATCATAGTTAGAAGGTAGCTGAAACCTTGAAACTTTGTCAGATGAACTATGTCGATGTGGACGATGGCTAGGCGTGAAGTAGTTTGGAAATGTTGCAACTTAGAACGAGTGTGCCGTGTGATCTTGTTTTTCTGGTAAAGGGCACACTCGGAGACCCATTGTTTAGCGTTCTGCCTAAGCCTGTGACCCCAGAAATGATCTGTGTGAAGTCAGACAGTCGCTTTGCTTCCAGTGTGAGAAATTGAGTGAATTGAGTCGAAAACTTTTCTCTGAAGGCTGGTCGGCAGAACTGGCTTGTTGGGCTGCGTACCCATGAAATAAACAATTGGTAAGCCTTCCCAGAGACAGCATATGAACTTGTTTGTGTGACGGGCTACTGATCTTTGAATGTGAATGTCACCCTGCTGTTCTGTTCGCAGGAGGAATGGCGTTACTTCAGGTACACTGAGTGTCACGAAATTGACAGTAAATGGCGACGGCGAAGGTTGTTGTAGCGAGACGTCTGGCATGAAAAAGGCATCTGCAATGAAGTTCTGTTCGCCCTTGACGTAAAAGATGTCAAATTGCCATTCGCTTAGACGTGAAAGCTGTCGTTCCACTCTGGCAGGGTACTTGGCGATAGTTGAAGTTGCGTTTTGAGGTGCGCTAACTAATGGTGCATGATCTTTGAAAAAAACATATCTCCTACTGCCAATGATGCTGACAAAATGGCGCACTGCGTCGTGGATAGCGAGGAGTTATCGACCGAAAGTTTCGTATCACGTTTCCACTGATTGGAGAGTACGCGAGTAGAAACTGATAAGCTTCCGAACTCCGTCGATCTCTTGTTCCAAAGTGTCTCCAATAGCGAATTCAGAAGCATCTGTCGTGAGTAGAAATGGTCGTTGAAAATCAGGATGCGTTAGCATTGAGGCACTTGCTAACGAGTTGATGGCGAGTCGAAGTATTTCTTCGTCTTTGGATAACCAAGTTATGATGAAATTCTTGCTAAGTCCTTTTCGGTTCCGCAGGTGCCTGCACAAAGGATAAAGTTGTCTTGAAAGGCCTGAAAGGAACTTGCGATAGTAGTTTATTACTCCCAGAATTTTCTGCAACTCGCTAACAGTCTTCGGTGATTTGATATTCCTGATTGAATTCGCCTTTGACTGCAAAGGTTGAATAGCTTGTAGCGTGATACGATGCTCTAAGGAGTCGACGGATGTAATTGCAATCTGCGTCTTGTTACAATTGGTCTTGAGTCCGTGGTTGGATAAGCGTGAGAAGACATTTCGTAGATGCTTTGCATGAGATTCTAAGTCTGGACTGAATACCATTATGTCATCGAGATATGACATACAATAAGCGGCGCAATTGCAAAGTATGTTTTCCATGTATCTTTGAAATGTTTGTGTAGTACACTTAATTCCAAAAGGTACGTAAAGGTATTCGAAATGGTTAAACGAAGTGATGACTGCAGTTTTTCAATATCTTCTGGTGCTACTGGGATGTGTTGGTAGGCTTGTCTGAGGTCAATCACTGAGAAGAGATTGCTGCCGTTGAGATTTTCAAATAAGGTTTTTATATTTGGAATAGGATGTGCATCAGATTTTGTCACTGAATTTAGCTCACAGTAATCTCCGCAGGCACTGTACGATCCGTTTGATTTTGAGACTAAGTACAGTGGTGACGCTCATGAACTTTTCGATGGCCTGATGATTCAATCTTCCGAAATCCTTGAAAATTCCTCTTGGGCAGCTTTCAGTGTAGCAGGGGCCAGAGGTCGCTTCTTGAGCGAAATAGGTTGTCCTTCTGTGGCGATATGGTGCATCGTGTTGGTGACTCGTAGCTCTGACTTGTCAAGATCGAAAAGCGACTTGTGTTCTCGAAGATCTGCCGATATCTCTGCTGAAAGAAGCAATGGGGTTGGCTGAATGACCTGTTACTGCAAACGCTCGGAGTCAAGTGTCCAAAAACTTTGCTCAAGTCCGGTGGAGGGGTCGATGATCTTTTGATTGGCAAGATCAACAATGAGCCTATTTTATTGTATGAGACCTTGGCAATGATGAAGTTGTGAGTAAATTCACGCTGTAAACCTATATTGAGTGTGCGATACCGGCAGCCATAAGTAGGTATGGGCTCACATGTTTCTGTTGCAAGAAGAACGCCTGGCGACATTTGGCCATTGAATCACCCTTGACAACTGAGACTGCTGCACTTGTGTCTACGATGAATTCTTCGCCAGATCTGAAATCAATAAGGTGCAGAAGTTCGTTGGGTTGTTTGGCCGGGTTATGCAAACAAGTAGGCTGGTGATTGCGACTGGCAATGTCCGTTTGGCTATCTATGTGGCAAATTCGGCGTAGACGAAAAGAGTCGACAGAAATGTCGGATTTTAAGTGATTTCTTCCTTGTGGCGCGGTTGATGCCGTTGATGCGCAGAAAGTACGGTCTTCTACTTTCTGTGCCATACTTTTCCCGAACCTGATGCACCACTGCGCCTGTGTTCTGTTTTCCTTTCCGTCAAATGTGGAAATTGACACTCATTCGGAAATTCTTCGGAACGACAGAGACAGACTTGACATGAATAAAAAACTTCTGGTGATTATAGCACCAGTTCTTTGGGGCATATCTGTTAAAGGATTGCGGGGATCTCGATCGCCGCCTACCGTTATAATGTGTTTTAGGCATGAAATTTGGTCGAGCATTCACCTGATTTAGCTCGGATTATGCTATGGCCAATCCTTCTAGAACTTTAGCCATGTTTGCTACTGTCCTCTCTAAAGAGGAGAGCCTATCATCCTGCGGGGGCGGACAAAAGGATGACGAATTCAACTTAGGTTCCAAAACCCTAAATTCTAACTCACATCTCTCAGATAAGTCATCTATAGAGAGAGTGTTGGGAAGCTGTCTGGCGAATAGTTTTAGTGATTGTGGAAGATTGTTAATAAAAACAACCTTAGCTTCATGGTCAGAAATATTGGTTTTATACCAACGTTTCCGTAATTCCCTTAAAATCTCGATGGGGCCAAGGTTTGGCATGTCTAACTGCGCGTATTTATTTATTACCTGTTCGGTTTCTGTGGGACCCAGCAAGGATTCTACTTCATTTTGTAGGCTCAAAATGGGATTAGGTAGCTTCCTAATGGCCTCAAGCTTCGTATAAATCCGTCGCTGCAATTCACAAGCTAGTTTAACAAAAACCGTTGACAGTTTTTAATAACTGTCATAATCTTGAAACGGGGAGAAAGCGGAGTCTACGCGCATAAAGAATAGTTCGCTATCTCCATCCCAAACAGGAACATCAATATCTAAATTTTGACCTGATATTCTAATATTCATACGGGATCTTAAAAGCATAAATTTATAAGCAAGATGAAAATGTATAAAAAGACTTTAAACGAAACGCTTACCCACTAACAGCTTTCACAGTTGAAACAGAATCTTCCGCAGTTGAATCTGTCGAGCAAGTCACTTCTACTCTTTCGTACAGTCAATGTTCGTTCACAGATCACCAAGATGTACAGTTTTGCACATAGGTAAATTGAATAGAAAACCTTCCTTCTAAAAATATATACCCAACAAAGTTCTCCAGAAGACCACAACTTAGAGAGATTAATAACCAGAGTAAAAACGTATACGCAAACGTTAATTCATTTCATCCCCAAATGAATGAATAAGAAACAGTCGATTTTATTTATACCAAAAGTTTTTTATGATAAAAAATATACAGTACAGTACTCAGTATCTTGGCGCGGTCACCAATTTTGTAAACGCTCCAACTTCAAGTAAATGCCGTACGACGTTACAAAGTGAGTTAGAGGGCCAGGAATACTAAGGTAGTACTGTTGGGAGGCCATTACCAGGGCCGGTCTTGCGGTCTCTGGCAAACGCCGAGGAGGTCAGTTAGTGTAACAGTGTCCAGAAGTGCTACTAGACTCTTGAGACCAGCTCGGGTTGACTTGGGTTCTGGTTCCTTCTATTGTGGCGTTGAAATCCCGCTGAGTAAACTCTTCAAAGTTCTGCAGTAACTGGCTCGTCTCTCTAGTTGTCCAGCAACAAGATTGGCGTGACGGAAATTGCCAATGTATGTGTAGCATACTCCAAAATTAGCGTAAGTGACGAAATAAGGCAGCATGTTGGAGAAACGCGACAACTGACTTGCATGGTAAATTCACCGTGCTTAACTAGCCTTGATTGGCTACTTGCACACTATTGGTTAACGGAAAGTTTCGCTTTTTTCTCATTGGTGCAGCGTAAATTGAATTGAATTTAATTTACGCAATATGTCGGCGAGTTGCTTTGTGTCTTTACAGTAGCAAACAAATAACTAAGAATTATTATTATCACGGTTGCAATCATGATATGCGCACCTGACCCATTAATTACTTACATATATCAGTATAAACTAAGAATTTTTTAGTGTAGATAAATCAATTAATCCGCTAGACTGGTTTCGTCATCATATAATGGTTAGAAATTTCCGCGGACAGGTCTCGAATCTGAGAACGTATGCTTGGAATCTGGTGCTCTAGCCAATGAGCCACTCCACCACATAATACACTACACACAATTTTCAGTTATAAACTAGCTAATGTAACTCGGTTAGTCTGTTTTTCCTTTATATGAAGCTCATACAGCATCCATTTAGACCCAAAGTTCCAACTAACCATTCCAAATCTTTCATTACTGATCAGACACCAAACTACATGGGCAGGTGGTATTGAGATGAACATTTATATAATTAAACGAACATTGGTTGCACGGGCGGTGATAACAATTATAATAATAAACATTGTACTAACCAATGACATTTGTGTAAACAATGATTACCTAGTTATTTGTAGCAAACAAATAACTACAGGGTTAAAGCAAATTATGAAAGAACTGGTTAGTTTTTAGTTTTGAGTTTTCTGTATTGTGTGCCTGACGCATTTGATTTCTTTGTTAAGTTGTAGCAACCTTCTGATATTCTCTTTACAGTTTTGATTTTCAAAATAAATTTTTATTACAACAAGATCAGGTTATATATTTGGTGTAGCGTTGCTTTGATTAACACGGTGGCTCATCTTAAAAAGGAGGACGTTGGTAATTTAGTTCAAGAAAAAATGACCGTATCAGAATCCTATGTGCACACTAAAACTGGATCGGACTTGGCATCTATGGGGCTCTCATCAGCTAAAAGCACTGAAGTCTCTACAAAATATAGTGACCTCGGCAGAATCCAGTATGCGGAAAGATATGCTCTAGACGATGCGTGTTTTAGCATCAATTCTATGATTAGCAATGTAAAACTCACTATGTATACACCAGACAACCAATCTGAAAGGGTCGACGATGCCAAATTTTATTTTAAACAAAAAAGAATGGCCAATCCTACATAAATGTTTGCATCGGCCACTTGGCCTTTTCCTGAACTCGTGAAAAGAAACCTGTTTAGGTCCAGGAAATTTGTAATGGCGAAGGAACCCGAAAATGCATTTCAGCTTTTAGTCTACCCGAGAGGAGAGAACATATGACAGAATTATTACGTCAGGAAAAGATGGGAAATTAACTTCCATCTGAATTTTATGACAAATAGGTTTATAAATCCATCGAGCTTGATATATCTGAAGAAGTTTTCGACAGTTTATTTGCAGCAGAATTGCCTGCCAGCTTAAAAGCCACTCTGGATACCTTTTATACATTGGAATTAGAGTGGCCAAAGAAGCTCAAATGGTTGGATAAAGTGTATCGTCAGAAGGAACATAAAGTGTATGCTGGAACAGCAGACTCAGCTACGGTAAAAAAAGTCAGGAAAAAATACAAAAGCTCACCTGACAGTACAGGAAGATATTCGCAATTTAAGTAGAGAAATTGCGAATATGAATCGCAAAATTGATGATATGGCGAGAACTATTTATCAATTTCAATGTCAGGATAGAAATTCTAGACTTTGAAGGAGTCACTCGCGTCAGCGTTATGAAGGTTCACACGGATGGTGTAAGGCACATTTTGAATATGGACAGAGTGAAAGTGCCAAGGAGAAAAATGCATATACCCGCGTTTAGGTGGAGCCAGATGGAAAAGAAGCACAAAACCAGTAGAGAGAAATTCTTCACCAGGAAAATATAAAACCCCAGCTAGTAGGATCCATAAAGGGGATTCCTGATGTGTCTATAAAAGGCATACTAAAGTCAAAATCGGAAAATGTTACAAGAGGGAAGAGCAGCAACACAGACGGCAAGAGGTTTAGATTCTACTTAAACGGAGTTCTTGAAAACGTTGTCGGATTATCCAGAAATAAATTCATTATTAGAGATGAATTGACTGGTCTGGAGTTTGATAATCAACTATGGGCCGTCAATGGTTGTCCGATAGGAGTTTTGGGGATAAAATAATTGTCGTTGCTTAGTTCTATGTTGGCATAATAGCAGAATTTGTAAACAGTGGCCCAAAAAGAAAGTATCAATTTTTGTCGGAGGAAATATCTTCCTCTACAAGAGGCTCTCTGGTCACTACCACTATAGAACCCTTGTGATGCCAGTTTCGTAAATCGAATATTTCTAGAATGTTCATTAAATTAAAAAAAACTAAATTTCCTATTCTTTTCAACGCCTTTTCTTAGGCTAAAATTCCTAAGTCCTTCGGTCAGTCGCTCTGCGTCCTCAAACATAATGCTGCTATCTATTATACAAAAATAATTATTTTTTTCAAACAATATTTTTAAAAAGAGGACAGAGGCTCACTTTCTCAATAATTGCCGCCGTATATCTTTATAAATTGAAGACCCTGAAAAGAGAAAACAATAAATTTGCCTGTGATGAACTTTTTATTCTTTCTGCGATATCAATAAAAACAATTCCATATTTTATTATGAAAATGCTGCAGTGAAAGTTTAAAACACAAGAGAGCAGGTATGGCATACCTCACAAGCCAATCTCTGAAAAAGTAATTGTTAGAGTCAATAATGTAAACGCCCCGGCTTCAAGTAAATGCCGTACGACGTTACAAACTCGGTTAAGGTGCTCTGAATAGAGATTAGTTACTGATATGGGGGCCCTTAAGAGGGCCGGGTAATACGTTCGCTTGAAGTCTTCAGAGTTGAAGATGTCCTAGAGCCTTGGGTGGACTCTGGTTGAGTTTTGCTCCCGTGGTTGAGCTGTGATCGCGTTGTGTATGGTGTCCTGCAGGTCCTGCACTCAATTGGCTCGTCTCTCCGGTATCCCGCATCAAGATGAGTAGGTATTGACAGCCGACAGAGCGCACACGTATTGACAGCCGACAGAACGCACACGCGTGAAGCAGGTAGAAGGCAAATGCCACAACTGACTTGCATGGTAAATTACCGTGCTTAAATAGCATGCAATATGTGTACTTGCATACTATTGGTTAAACGTGGTTAAACGTGGTTAAACGGCAATTTGCTTTTTTCTCATTGGTGCAACGTAAATAAATTTGAATTTAATTTACGCAATATGTCGGCGATTGATTTGTGTCGTTACAACACTTTCCTCTCTGAAAAAAAAGAAAAAAATATTCCTCTCTGCGAGGCTAGATAAGAAATGCATGACAGAGTTCGAACCAAGTTAAGCAAAAATATGATGAACCATAAGTGCTGGGCTTAAATATGCTTGTTGGTTGCTTCAACAATGATATGATGCCAGGTAACCACTAGGAATTGCTACACAAATTGTTAGCTCTAGTGGACGGTCATAGCACGTGAGGCAAAATAGAGCAGTGTAAGTTTTGGAGCCGCAGCGTGAAGATTTCGAGGTAAATCGCCTCTGAATTTGCCAGGTTTAAGATAAAAACCTAAGCAGGTTGGATCGTTGTCAGTGTTTGTATACGACCAAAGGAGCTAAAGTGCTCGACGTTGTGGTCATGGCATTTGTAGAGTGGTCTTTGTGAAATAGATAAAGTTGAGATATGCATTGAAAGTGGCCTGTACCATGATATGAAGCTGATCACTACTTAGTGTTGCTACACGAAAGCGTTAGCTCTAAGTAGCTGGTCATACCAAAATAGGCAGTGTAATGTCATGTGTGAGAAATACATTATAATGTAAAATATATATACATTAAAATCAAAGGTAATTGCATAAAAATATGTACACGAACATTGCCTCAGAGATGGCATAATACCAAAGAACTGTTCAAAAATGCTACACAATTGTTAGCTAAGAACAGGTGGTTATGCCACGTGAGACAATTACTAAAAATTAACGTAAGGTTTAAAAAAATTTTATAGTTTAATGTTAATGTTTAAAAAAATTAATTACGCGTTATACAAAGCAGGTTGAGATTGTGGGCAGACGGAGCCTGAGACGTGTGTAGAATGTTGAACGCTCTCAGGATCAGGTGGTTCGATAAACGGTTTTAACCTGTCTATGCTTACTGATGTCGGTGTAGCGCCTTGCATAATGATGAAGTATTTTGGCTGTTTTAGTAAAATCGGGTAAGGACCGCGATACTTGGGTTGTAGTGGTGCAACAGCAGTATTGTTGCGAACGAGTACTCTCTTGCAGCTGTGGAGCTGTGGGTGAACGAAGACTGGACGAGGCGTGTGTCTTGGCTGCTGTTCGGACATGTTACCGAAATGAAGTCGAAGGCGGGTAGCTTCGTTTTGTGGGTCATCTTGTGCCGGTAGTAGACGTGGGAGCTGACTAGGCAGGCGTAGATCCATGCCATACAAGAGTTGTGACGCAGACGTTTTAATGGATTCTCGAGTACGAGAACGCATGGCCAGCAGAACTAAAGGTAGTGCATCGACCCAGTTGCCATTAATGGACGAGGATGCTAAAGCTGCTTTGAGTTCCCTATGCATTCTCTCTACCATGCCATTAGCTTGGGGATGGTAGGCAGTCGTCTGGCGTAAGATGCATCCCATGTACCGCAAGGTGGTTTTGAAACGATCAGATGAGAAGCAAGTGCCTCTGTCCGTGATGACCTCATTGGGAACACCGTAATTGGATATCCATGCAGAGATAAAACCGTTGGTTACTTCGTCTGCAGAAATGGTGCCAAGAGGTAATGCCGCAGGCCACCGTGTAAATCTATCGATCATAGTTAGAAGGTAGCTGAAACCTTGAACCTTTGTCAGATGAACTATGTCGATGTGGACGATGGCTAGGCGAGAAGTAGACCGAAAATGTTGCAACCTAGAACGAGTGTGTCGTGTGATCTTGTTTTTCTGACAAATTGCACACTCTGAGACCCATCGTTTAACATTCTGCCTAAGTCTGTGACCCCAGAAACGATCTGTAAGAAGTCGGACAGTCGCTTGGCTTCCTGGGTGAGAAATTGAGTGAATTGAATCGAAAACCTTTCTCTGAAGGCTGGTCGGCAGAACTGGCTTGTTGGGCTGCGTACCCGTGAAGTAAACAATTGGTAAGCCTTCCACAGACGATATGAACTTACTCTTACAGCTAAATACTGTTTGTTGCGAGAACTAATATATATGCAAGTATGTATTAGGTTTTGCGAACCTAGTAACAAATTAGTTCAGTTGTGACCGAAGGATAAACCAAAGGCAGCATGAACGGAAAGTATAATCTCATGCACATTCGTTTCGTGCTTACTGGCGACTCATCAGTATGAGCCTGTATTACGCCCTTTAACCACTATATATTTGGTGAAGAATGTGGAATAATGGGACGGTCCTATTGTTCACATTCTTCTACCAAAGCTAAATACAGTCTCGATAACACCATGATGCATAATTCTTTCCGTTAAATGCTGTCTTTAGTTTATCCGCCCCTGGTCTAACTGAGTAGGTTAAAACAATTACCTTCAACATATATAATTGGTTGGGTGACGGGCTATTGATCTTTGAATGTGAATGTCACCGCGTTGTTCAGTTCGCAGGAGAGTTGGCGTTAGTGCAGGTTCACTGAGTGCCACGGAGTTGACAGTGAATGGTGACGGCGAAGGTGGTTGTAGAGAGACGTCTGGCCTAGACAGGGCATCTGCAATGAAGTTCTGTTTGCCCTTGACGTGAAAGACGTCAAATTGCCATTCGCTTAGACGAGAAAGCTGTCTTTCCACTCTGGCAGGGTACTTGGCGATAGATGAAGTTGCGTTTCGAAGTGCGCTAACTAGTGGTGCATGATCTGTGAAAACAACAAATCTGCTACTGCCAATGATGCTGATAAAATGGCGCACTGCGTCGTGGATGGCGAGAAGTTCTCGGCCGAAAGTGTCATACCTCGTTTCTACTGGTTGGAGAGTACGCGAGTAGAAACTGATAGGCTTCCGAACTCCGTCGATCTCTTGTTCCAAAGTGGCTCCAATAGCGAATTCAGAAGCATCTGTCGTGAGTAGAAATGGCTTTTCGAAATCTGGATGCGTTAGCATTGTGGCATTTGCTAACGAGTTGATGGCAAGTCGAAGTAATTCCTCGTCTTCGGATGACCAAGCAATGATGGAATTCTTGCTAAGTCCTTTTCGGTTCCGCAGGTGCCTGCACAAAGGATAAAGTTGTTTTGAAAGGCCTGGAAGGAACTTGCGATAATAGTTTAGTACTCCCAGGATTTTCTGCAAATCGCTCAAAGTCCTTGGTGACTTGATATTCTTGATTGAATTCGTCTTTGACGGCAACGGTTGAATACCTTGGGCCGTGATACGATGCCCTAAGAAGTCGACGGATGAAGTTGCAATCTGCGTCTTGTCACAGTTGATCTTGAGTCCGTGGTTGGATAAGCGTGAGAGGACATTTCGTAGATGTTTCGCATGAGATTCTAGATCTGGACTGAATACCATAATGTCATCGAGATATGACATACAATAAGCAGAGTCGTCGCGAAGTATGTTGTCCATGAATCTTTGAAATGTCTGTGTAGCACACTTAAGTCCAAAAGGCATGTAAAGGTATTCGAAAAGGCCAAATGGAGTGATGACAGCAGTTTTCTCGATATCCTCTGGTGCTACCGGGATGTGATGGTAGGCTTGTCTAAGGTCAATTACTGAGAAGAAATTGCTGCCGTTGAGTTTTTCAAGTAAAGTGTTGATATTTGGAATAGGATATGCATCAGATTTTGTCACTGAATTTAGCTTACGGTAGTCTCCACAGGCTCTGTACGATCCGTTTGATTTTGAGACTAAGTGCAGTGGTGACGCCCATGAACTTTTCGATGGTCTGATGATTCCCTCTTCCAAAAGCCTTGAGAATTCTTCTTGTGCAGCTTTCAGCTTAGCAGGAGCCAGTGGTCGCTTCTTGAGTGCAATAGGTTGTCCTTCTGTGACGATATGATGCATCGTGTTGGAGACTCGCAGATCGGATTTGTTAAGATCGAAAAGCGATTTGTATTTTCGAAAAGCTGCTGATATCTCTGCTGAATGATGCACTGGGGTTGGTTGAATGACCTGTAACTCCAAACGCTCGGAGGCAAGTGTCCAAAAGCTTTGTTCAAGTCCGGTGGAGGGGTCGATGATCTTTTGATTGGCAAGATCAACAATGAGCCGAAATTTTAGAAGGAAATCAAGGCCTATTATATTATGTGAGACCTTGGCAATGATGAAGTTGTGGGAAAATTCACGTCGTAGACCTATGTTGAGTGTGCGGTATTGGCAGCCATAAGTTGGTATGGGCTCGCCTGTAGCTGTTGCGAGAAGAACGCCTAGCGACATCTCGGCCATTGAATCACCTTTGAGAACTGAGACTGCCGCACCTGTGTCTACGATGTACTCTTCGCCAGTTTTGAAATCAAGAAGGTGCAGAAGTTCGTTTGGCTGTTTGGCCGGGTCATGCAAACAAGTAGGCTGGTGATAGCGACTGGCATTGTCTGTTTGGTTCTCTATGTGAAAAATTCGGCGTGGACGAAAAGAGTCGACAGGGATGTCGGATTGTAGTTAGCTTCTTCCCTGTCGCGCCGTTGATGCCGTTGATGTGCAGAAAGTACGGTCTTCTACTTCCTGCGCCAGACGTTTCCCGATACTGATGCACCCTTGTGCCTGCGGTCTGTTGTCCTCTCCGTCAGCTGTGGAAATTGACACTCATTCGGAAATTCTTCGGAACGACAAAGACAAACTTGGCAAGCATAAAAAACTTCTGGTGGTTATAACACCAGTTCTTTGGGGCATATTTATTAAATGATTGCGGAGATCTCGATCGCCGCCTACCATTATAATTTGACTTGGAAACGAATTTTGGTCGAGCATTCACATGATTTATCTCCGATTTGGTAATGGCCAATCCTTCTAGAACTTTGGCCATGTTCGCCACTGTTCTCTCTAAGGAGGAGATTCTATCATCTTGCGGGGGTGAAGAAAAGGATGATGGATTCACTTTGGGTTCCAAAACCCTATATTCTAACTCACATCTCTCAGATAAGTCATCTATAGAGAGAGTGTTGGGGAGCTGTCTGGCAAAGAGTTTTAATGTTTGGGGAAGATTGTTAATAAAAACTACCTTAGCCTCATGGTCAGAAATGTTGGTTTTATACCAACGTTTCCGTAATTCCCTCAGTATTTCTATGGGGCCAAGATTTGGCATATCTAACTGCGCATATTTGTTTATTATCTGCTCAGTTTCAGTGGGTCCAAGCAAGGATTCTACCTCGTTTTGTAGGCCCAAAATGGGATTAGGTAGCTTCCTAATGGCCTCAAGCTTAGGATAAATCCGTCGCTGTAATTCAGAAGGTAGTTTAGCAAAAACCTTTGACAGTTTTTGATGACTGTCATAATCAGGAAACGGGGAGAAAGCGGAGTCTACGCACATAAAAAATAACTCACTATCTCCATCCCAAACAGGAACATCAATATCTAAAATTGGACCTGACATTTTAACAATCTTACGGGATCTTAAAAGCATAAATTTATAAGCAATATGAAAATGTATATATAAATGTATAAATATATAACGAAACGCTTACCCACAAACAGCTTCCACTGTTGCTTGATATTGTCCAGTACAAAAGGAAAAAACGAACAGAGGCCCCGTTGGCCTTTGATGACAATGTATTATTATTTCAACACAGAACAGCGTCACTCCTTCCAAAAATTGAAATTGTCCTGTAGGGAAGACGAACAGAGGCCCCGTTGGCCTTTAGTGCCAATGAATTATTATTTTCAACAGCAAGAATAACACACTGCTTCCAAAATTTGAAATTTTCCTTTAGGGAAGACGAACAGAGGCCCCGTTGGCCTTTAGTGCCAATGAATTATTATTATGCTCACACCACAAATTCACGAAAATATGCCCAACAAAATTCCCAGAAAAACCAGGATCAGGGTAAAGAAAACGCAAATGTTAGTCGATTTATCCCAAACAAATGAAGAAGAAAGTCAATTTATTTATACCAAAAAAAAATCAGAAAAATAATCAATATCCTGGCGCGGTCGCCAATTTTGTAAACGCCCCGGCTTCAAGTAAATGCCGTACGACGTTACAAACTCGGTTAAGGTGCTCTGAATAGAGATTAGTTACTGATATGGGGGCCCTTAAGAGGGCCGGTAATGCGTTCGCTTGAAGTCTTCAGAGTTGAAGATGTCCTAGAGCCTTGGGTGGACTCTGGTTGAGTTTTCGCTCCCGTGGTTGAGCTGTGATCGCGTTGTGTATGGTGTCCTGCAGGTCCTGCACTCAATTGGCTCGTCTCTCCGGTATCCCGCATCAAGATGAGTAGGTATTGACAGCCGACAGAGCGCACACGTATTGACAGCCGACAGAACGCACACGCGTGAAGCAGGTAGAAGGCAAATGCCACAACTGACTTGCATGGTAAATTACCGTGCTTAAATAGCATGCAATATGTGTACTTGCATACTATTGGTTAAACGTGGTTAAACGTGGTTAAACGGCAATTTGCTTTTTTCTCATTGGTGCAACGTAAATAAATTTGAATTTAATTTACGCAATATGTCGGCGATTGATTTGTGTCGTTACAATAATGTCAAAATATAAAATTCCACAAATTAAAAAAAATATTTTGTAAAAGCATAACATTGTTCATAGAACCATTGTTACCTTCAAATGTTGAAGAATAAAAATTAATTAATTTTTATGAGGAGAGTTATACACTGCCACTCTTAACGTGTAGTCATAATTATTCGATTTCCTGACGACTTCGAGATCGAGTCTCTCCATGTCCTTTTAGTACTTCGCCTGGTTTCATTTTCATGCAGTGTCGGTATCCTTATGCCGTTGTTTTCGAATTAGACTACATTTCCTTTTGGTGTTTTCTAGTCTTGCTCCTTTTCCCACACTTTTGAGTCAGATCTCACCTCATACTCTCGGTTCTTTGATGACTATTGTTACTCAGTCTCGTCCTCCAACCAGGTAAAATATTCAAACCAGCTATCCAGCGCTTCAAACTCATTCTGAGCAGTTCACTTCTATGAATGCATTTTATCAGTCATACAGTTGAATTTGAATGACCACTTATTAAACGGATTAACGAACTTTCGTCTTTTGTTAGTTATGTATATATGTGACGACATTAGTATCTTATCATCCTTAAAAATCTACGCAGTTGGCATACAATTAGTGATTCCGGCACATCTGTGATCGACTAGACCTTTTATTTCAAAGGTTTAATTCCCTCTTTGGAAATTGAATGTCCAAGAATTTTTACGGTTGAGCCACCAACCTTGCTCTTCTCTGGTTGGACAACCAGTCCATAGTTTTCCGGGTTTGATAACACAATGTACAAGTTCTCTCGATATTCTACCCAAGATTGACTACATGTGGTGGTAACGCCTATGCACAATCGAACAAATGAACATTCCTAAACCAATACCCCCGAAATATGCTGGAATGTCTGACCTGCAAACTTTAATCCAAATGGCATGCATAACAACTCGTGCTATTCACCTCCAGGAATACGCATTGTAGTGAGTGGTATAAACTCTGCCTGAATAGACACTTCATAATACGCTTTCTGCATATCTAAATTAGTGTCAATCTTATGCCCAACTATATCTCTGAGCGAAGTACTCTGGTTCGGTAGACGATACGAATACCGTGTTGTTCTCGAGTTTAACAGCCGATTATTACCAGAAACTCTTCATTATACCTGTTAAGGTTTGAGAACCACCCTTATTATGAATGAAATGTTGGAATTTGAAATTCTTAATATTCTTTCCCTTAATCTCTGAAATGCTTTGATAGCGATCCGTTAGTTATGCTGTAATAACGGTTGAAACTTACGCAGACAGAGTAATGGTACCATTAACTCGATTTGTTGTTCTATTTCTTTCTTCAACATATGACACTAAGCATTTGACGGTAGAAACACTCCCATTTGATTCTGGATAGCATCCGCTAAGTCATTGGCGACGACGCGTCTGGGTGGGCAACCTGACATAAACACTGCGGTCTCAGTCTCAGTATACATCTCTGCCTCTGTACCTTGTTCAATAATCCGGGTCTTTGTATTTTACGGCAGGCTGAAACTGATCAATTAATTCATTCCAATGATGTTGTCTTTTATGTCAATGACCAGTAAATTCCACGTAAATTTCAATTTCTGCTCCAGTATTACTGACAACACCTTGACGCCCTTTTTCATAATTGGATTTCCGACGGAGGCTCATAGTTGATGTTTGTATAAGGGGCAATCTATTTGCACCACTTCGGATAGTTGTACACAGTTCGGCACCCGTGTCTATTAAAAACTTAAAACTAATTAATTTATTCTTAATGACGAATTTATTGCTGTTATTGCCAGCAATCCCCTCCAGATAACCTGTAAAACGAAATCTAACAGTCTTATTTATTGTACCAGTGCGCATATATTGCATCAAAACTCTCGTACCTAACTTTGGTGATTTTCGTATACCTCTGATAAACAATCCTTGGAAACTTTCACACGCAACCCTCTATATTGCTCCTACTAGTGAGAGTTTTGCTAGACTTCCGGAGAATTACGCCTAGCTACTAGACAACAGCTACCTTTTAATCGATGACCACCATTTCGCAGAAAGATGCATCCTTCGTCTTGACATCTTCCAAATTGTAGAAGTGTTAAGAATAAAACTTTTTTGCTGTGTGATTTTATAATAAGTAACAATTTTGACTTTATAATTTTATCTGAGACCTGGCTGAACAAGAACATTGAAAACTATGAATTTGACATTCCTCATTATTCTCTATTTAGGAAAGACAGATCACTGGATAAAAGAGGTGGAGGAGTACTTATTTATAGCAAATCGATATTAAATGCAACAGTGTTACATACTAGCAAATATAATACTGTCATTGATTTTTTAACTATACAAATAGATAACCTGATTTTAACCGCGGTTTACAGACCGCCGTATGCTAATTTACATGATGATCAAATGTTTACCAATTCCTTTCAATCTATTTTCGACTGCCATGGCTATATTGTTGTGGTAGGAGATGTTAATAAGGTGCATGACTGTGAAATAATCAATCTTTTTTCTAATCATGATCTTAAGCAGATTATAAAGGAACCAACTAGAGGTTCGGAATGCTTAGATAATGTATATTTAGAAGTTGAAGCGTTGAACTCGCACAGTTATGATGTTGTAAGTTACTTCAAAGAATTGAATCATAAACAATTTATTTTACAATGGAACCTTTTGAGTAGCAAAACACAGAAACCTAATTTTGAAAATGCACACGTGCAATGTTCCAGAATCAACTGGAATCTTTTTAGAGAATTAAGCTTATCAATTGATTATGAATGTTTTTTTTATCATGAACAATGACGAATTTGTTTCTTCTGTTTCATTGTTATTATCTGATATATTTAGGGCATCTACATTTACGGATGTTATACCAAAGCGAATCAATAGGAAGTTATGTAAGCTAAGAATCAAACGAGATAATATAATGAAATGTAGTCTTATCAATAGTATTTAAAAAATGAGGTTAGATATGATCGATAAAGAAATTAATTCATCACTGCTGATAATCCGTCAAAGATCAGAGAGAATTATTTTGGCCAAACTGAAGAGTAATCCTAGACTAGGATACAAACTCCTCACAGACTACGGTAAATATAAGGAAAAATTAAACCTTATATTACCTGTGGGTAAAACTGATTATGAATTTCTCTGTGAATTGGATGAAGTATTTGGCAACTTGTTGTGTAATCCACAGAAGGAAAGCAATTTTATTGATCTACCGGATCCTTCGGGAAACCAGGATCTAGGACTTGTTATTGACAGTGATGCATTGATAGAATTAATGTTAAAAATAAAATCAAAAAAACAAAAAGATCACCTTGGTATATCGATTGATAACCTACTTCAATTACCTTTAAATTTTATGAATGCGCTCTGCAATTTTATAAATAGAATTTTGAAGAATGGGATATTACCAATCGATATACTAACAATAGTAGCTAAACCTCTGCCTAAAGTAAGTAAGCCAACGTGTGCCAGTGATTACAGATTAATCTCTATTATCCCTTCGTTTTTGAAGATAATAGAACGATTGATACTTGATCATTTAGAACGTATGCTGCCGGCTGATTTCGATATATGCCAACATGGCTTTACGAAAGGCAGGTCGACAACTACTAATATGCTCTCTATGTGGAAACATGTAATTACATTAGATGAGAAAAGTTAGATGCATTAATTGTATTCATAGATATCTCAAAAGCTTTTGACTCTATATCTTTTGATGCTATTTTGAATGCGATTAATTTATTGAATATTGATCCGAATATTTTTAGATTACTTAGATACTATTTATATAATCGAAGAATGAGTATTCAAGTAAACGATTTGATATCTAAATCGAAAAGGGTAACAAGTGGAGTTCCACAGGGATCAAGTTTGGGGCCAATTTTATTTAAAATTGTATTTGCACATTTGGAAACTAAGATCCCTAACGGTCGAGTTTGCAAATTTGCTGATGATTTGAAAATAATCTTTCCAATTGATCCAAATAATGTCGAATTCTCCAAAAATAATGTGACACTAGATTTGTATGATTTAAGTAGATATTTGTTAACACTAGGGCTGAGAATAAACAGTAAAAAGACGAGAGCTTTAAAAATAGGTAACAGAACAGAATTTAATTATGTTTATTTTCATGATGCTGAGATTAATGATGTTTTTGAGATTAAACTTATGCAAGAAATTAAGGATTTAGGCATAACTATTCATTGTACGGCTTCTGCTGAGAGACATATTGAAAGGATAGTAGGCAGTGCCAAGAACAGATGGGCATTAATAAATAGAAATATTATATCGCATGAAATAAAATTTAAAATGTTTATAATATGGATTAGACCGATACTAGAATATGCTGCCGCTACTTGGAATCCCTTAACAAAGGGTTTGTCTAATAAGATAGAAGCTGTACAAAGAAAAGTTGTGAAACAAATTAGTCCTATCTCCTGCACTATATACGCCACTAGATTACAGTTTGTATCACTGCATCCTTTATGGTTTCGGAGAATGTGCTATTGCATAAAAGTTTTCCATTTGAACCAGTGGTCTGGTGCCTATATGAATCCCATAAGAAAGAGTCATGAAATTGGAACTAGATCTGGTCATTTTGCAATATCTCCACCATTGGTGGGGAATGTTGCGAGCAAGCTATTCTCTTTTTCAAAAATTTACAAAATTTACAATCAATTGCCAAAGGGGCTTAGAGAAACGCCTCCAACTAAAATGTCTTTTAAATTTTTATCTACCGAACTAGGAAAAGTGTTCAATCCTGCTGATATTTTTAATTTTGATTATGATAATACTTTCTCATGGTTAAATAAAAGACAGGATTAATTGTTTTTCAGCAACATAATTTCTCGAGATTCTATCTTCAAATTTTGTATTATTAAAACTGAAATGTTATGCATTATATCATCTTGTTAATCAACAATGCATACAATCAATTATTAGTCATGGTTCCCTTTTTTTACAAATGTTATACTCGAATTATAACTTAAATTTTTTTGTAATTTTGATGAAGAATCTATCACTGTTTACAGCTGATCTTTCTGATGCTGATAAATTGTACAGTACAACTAATTGCACATATTATGTGATGTGATATCTTTTTATATTGTACATTTTCTAATTTTATTATTTGATGGAACATGTGTGGTTTGAATCCAAATAAAGATATTCTATTCTATTTATTCTAAAAAAGAAATTGGAACTAGATCTGGTCATTTTGCAATATCTCCACCATTGATGGGGAATGTTGCGAGCAAGCTATTCTCTTTTTCAAAAATTTACAAAATTTACAATCAATTGCCAAAGGGGCTTAGAGAAACGCCTCCAACTAAAATGTCTTTTAAATTTTTATCTACCGAACTAGAAAAAGTGTTTAATCCTGCTGATATTTTTAATTTTGATTATGATAATACTTTCTCATGGTTAAATAAAAGACAGGATTAATTGTTTTTCAGCAACATAATTTCTCGAGATTCTATCTTCAAATTTTGTATTATTAAAACTGAAATGTTATGCATTATATCATCTTGTTAATCAACAATGCACACAATCAATTATTAGTCATGGTTCCCTTTTTTTACAAATGTTATACTCGAATTATAACTTAAATTTTTTTTGTAATTTTGATGAAGAATCTATCACTGTTTACAGCTGATCTTTCTGATGCTGATAAATTGTACAGTACAACTAATTGCACATATATATGTGATGTGATATCTTTTTATATTGTACATTTTCTAATTTTATTATTTGATGGAACATGTGTGGTTTGAATCCAAATAAAGATATTCTATTCTATTCTATTCAAAAAGTCAGCATAGTTTCGATGGGAAATGCACCACTCGCGTAGTCCTTGAACGTCAACACACGACTCGCCACCTCGTCGCTTGGAATTCGCCCGTTGATCACGAGAAAGTGACACATCTATGTCCAAATTTTCAAACTTATGTTTCACGAAATACAAATCTTGTCGTAAGGTAATATGTCCATTTACTAAGACCGAGAGTCTTTCTGAGAATAGTCGGTTTTCCTGCTGATAGTACGTGTGCGCTGTTACGGCACACACCGTTGGTTCATTTTGTCGGCTCACTTTACCCAACCATTTGAGCTTCTTTGGCCACTTTAATTATAATCTATCATATAAATCCAAAGTGGCTCTTATTCTTGCAGGCAATTCAAATATAAATATACAATTAACAACATATTGAGCGATGTTCAGTCCAATAGACTTGGCAAGTAGACTGTCATAAAATACAAATGGAAGTTGGCTTCCTATCATTTCATGACGTAGTAAGACAGTCGTTCAGTTCTTTCGGTTTGACACCTCTTTGAAGCAACTCTACTGAAAGCTGAAATGTATTTAGGGTTCATTGTCCATGATGTATTTCCTAAATTCTGGCAAGTTTCTCTTAAATTTTTCTGTCAATGTTCACCAGAACGAGACAATATTTATGTTGGGTCGGTAAACCTTCTTACTTTGAAATAAATTTTGCATGATGAGACCGAAGGAATAGACGAGGTAAAGAACCATTGTTTCATGGACGAGTCCGATGGTGTGTTACAATTAAAACTGATGATCTACTTCTCACGGCTGTGTATAGACAAACCTTTTCTAGTTTAAACGATAATTTTTAGTATAAAAGTACTTTGCAACTTATCTTCGAATTTCATGAATATAAATTTGATGTAAGAGATTAAAAAAACTTCGTATAAGTTATAGATAATGCATTCGCCAATCATAATATTGCAAAAATTATTACAGAACCAACTATATGTTTCGAATACTTAGATAATGTTTATTTCGCTGCAGAATTTATTTTATCAGCATTTTGTGAATTAACTGGAATCTATTTTAAAATCGTAGTATGCTGTTTGCTTATGAGTGGTTTAGGATTCTGGATGCAAATGATGTTATAGTCCCGTGTCTAAATTGTTGATTAATTAATTTCAAATTTACTCTTTTTTTGATGATGTTTCGAGAATGATTGACAGACACGTATGTAAACTAAGGAAAAAGAATATTTTAAATGTAATCTGCTTCCACATATTAAAAATCTTTGTCTAGATATGGTAGATAATGGAATAAAATCTTTACTGGTGGCTATTCGCCATAGATCACAAATGAGAATAATGGCATAACTCAAAATTAATCCAAAATTTCGGTACAAAAATTCGAATTAATATTTTTGAATAGAATAGAATAGAATAGAATATCTTTATTTGGATTCAAAGCTGGTATTACCAGCAGATTAAAACGTGTGTGATTCTTAATTGGAGTTGAAACACATGTTTGGTAAATTGGCGTGCAATGTTAAGAACTTTGAACACATGTCCTTTTTATCTGATTCTTTGTTTCAGAGCAAGGAACGACCGTTATTTGACTGTGATATATTATTTAGACTAGACATGAAAATTAAATCAAGAGAAACTGTAGAGGCTCCAAACCTATAAGTTAATGGTAACCCCATAGATGCCAAGTCGGTTTCAGTCTTAATACACCTAATTGAGTCTTATAAGCTAGCATTCTTGCCCACATCTATTAAGTTCATGCCTGCCATACTTTGAGCTAATATGTTAGTGTCCTCAAACTTAAGTTTAGTTTCCGTGTTGATCGAACTTAAATATTCATTTGATAACTGTTCATTAGGCAAAGAACTATGAACTACTTACGTAGCAATAGACACGAATCAAATAATCTGTAAAGAAATAGGACTCGAAAAACAGCATTATTAAATTACCTGTTCCAGAACGTCCCCGATATGTACGCTTCAAAACACAAAAATGATAGCATATGTATATTGTGAAAATCAAGAATTTGTAAATACGAAGATGTAGTAAACAACAATTTTAGCTTCATAATGAAAGTCGCGCCAAATCAAATAAAGATTATCCAACTCCAAAATACGCACAATTCAAATTATATATATTGCTAGGAATTTAAACAAAGAATGTATTAGAAATTAAACGAATAATTTCTTTTTAAATAATATTCGTTGCAATCAGCCACGGTGGTTTAAATTTATCAATAGATGTCACTTTAATTTTGTCGCAGGAAATATCTTCCTCTACAAAACGGCCATCTTGAAATGCCTTCATTTACATATTTAATTGATGAGACCACTTCGCGATTTTTCAATAAAATTGTTATGAATGGAGCTATTACATCTTATTTGTATTGTTAGTGTCGTATCGATGGCCTGAAGCCAATTAATAAACTGTTGCTATTGATTATAGGTTAATACATTTTCTAGGGCACCTAGAAAATACATCATTAAAAAGTGACATAAGTAAATGTGCTCAATATATACGGTACGTGGATGATATATTTCTTGTACTTAAAAACAGGTCGCAATCACGAATTAAAGAAAGAAACTAATGGTAAATTAAACAAACCAATTTACCATAAACCAACATGGTCTGCACAGTATTTGCATTACAGCAGTTTTGTGCCATTTCAATATAAATTATCAACAGTTCGTGGTTGCTTTTCAAGAATTGACAGGTTGGTTAGTCAAGATTCTAAAGAAAATGAATATAATAAAGCAATTAACGATTTAATCTCTAATGGTTATCCCAGACAATTAATTGAATCAATTATTAAAAGGGGAGGTAACCAGAAACAGACGTACTATGGGCCAGAAAAGAAAACCGTCTACCTAAACATCCCATTTAAGGGGGATGCAGTTTCCCGAATGGCACAAAAGAAAGTTGAAGCAGCATTGACACGCACATTTAATGCAGCCAAACTACGAGTGTTATTTAGGGTAACACACTTGCCTTTACCAGCAATCAAAGAGAAACAGCCGTTAATGTCGATATCAAATATTATTTACCAATATACATGCGCAAGTTGTCGATCAACTTACGTAGGCCGATCGACCAGACGGTTAATTACTCGAATGAGAGAACATTGCAACTTGAACGCCTGTTTTAAATCAAATGGTGAATACACGTCTGCTATTGCGCAACACATCATCGAAACAACGCACGTATGTTCTCCAGACGTAGCATTCAAAGTAATTACTAAATGCAAAAATAAAAGGGAGCTAGCCACATACGAAGCCTTATGGATATACAAATTGCAGCTGGATTTATGTAAGCAGAAGAAGCACGTACAAGCATTGAGCTTGAACTGGATGTGACGCACGCAATTTCATTGGTTTTTATTTTTCACACTCGCTTTGTTCATATATTTCTATCTTGTTTTTCTTTCCAATTTATATATAAAGATATGTTCATGAGTAGATATTTGAGAAGACCATGGGAAAGAAAATTTTCTTATATCTGATAAAATTTCTTTTTGTTTTTGCACATAAAAAGGGTACAATGAATATATATATATATATATATATATATATATATATATATATATATATATATATATATATAGAAGTATATTTATGTACCTTTATACATAATATATATATATAAGAGAGATATATATATATATATATATATATATAGCAGTTATATATATATATACATATATACATATATAAGAGAGAGAGTGAGAAGTTATATATATATGTATATATAGTTATAGCAGTATATATATATATATATATAGGTATATATGGTTATATATATATATATATATATGTATATATATGCAGGTAATACAATTGAAAAATAATTTATTGCACGGGTGTTCGTAACAGTTCTTTAAATCAAGTGCGTAAAGTAAACACCAATCTCAATCAATGCTTCTAACATCTTTATTGATAATTGTAGTAGTAAAGCGTAAAGCCTTTATGGAATAATTCGAGTTTTTCGCCGTGGTTGAACGTAATAAATGCAAGAAATAGATTTACCATAAACACTATTATTAGTATATATTTCATTTTATCCTATTTTCCATCAGCCGAAGCCATTATTGATGAGAATACCGTTTTTGATGACACAAAGCTTGATGAACTATCCACACCCGTTCCTAGTATGTCAAACAGGCGGTCAACACGTTTAAGCAGGACATTGTGTCATATGCCAGGTGAGTTAATTATTTTCTAGCCTCTGTGTTCTCGACGATTTGCACAAGTTGTCGCCATTTGAGTTTATTGCATCATGCGTATGGGTCGTTGACGGTGTTTACAATTTGTATCAAATCCAGCAATGGTTTTGGTGCAGTTTACTAGCTCTCTCTCTCTCTGCCGGTCAAATAAATGCATTTCGAAAGAAACTCAATCTTATAAACCATTGCCGTTTGATTGCCTGTCTAAGCAACCTTTTCAAGCTTGACTATTTGCGACTTGGGCTGTAAGATTGTTGAAGTCGTTGATTCTGCATCTTTTCCTCTCAATCTAATTATTAAGCTCCTTAAGATGCTATGAATATTTTGGGCGACCCCAATATCGGATTGGAAATTTTTTAAACAGTTCACGTTTATTACCATTCATTAACTCTAGGTTAGGTTTTTGCGTCTGTACATTTAATGTGCGAACAATACGACAAACTTACTTACTTACTTTACTGCGGCTGACTCCTTTTGGAGCATAATTCGGCTCCAATTTCATGGAGTTTCTTGGGAATTTGGTACAAGTGGTGTCCCTTCACCACTCGGCATTTTGATCGAGGACGCACCTCTAGCCTTTGCACATCCAAGCGCAGTCTGCAAGGCAGCAGTAAGTTGCATGGTTACCGGTGGCTGTTGAGAGCTCATTCGCCATTCGGAAGTACGGGGTACTGTCCAGGAGTCCATGTAATCCTGTGGCTGTTGAACCCTTTTGTGGCGGGGAACACACGCCGAGTCATGTTGCCGTCGTCGGGCTCATGTGGTATTTTATAGGAGATCCGATTGCCGGTCGGAAATCCACCACGCCCTGGTGACACCACCGCCATAGCCCCGTTAGCCCATGTACGATCGGCCATCGAGACATGGTTGACACAGTCGTACCACGTTGAGGAGGGGATGGACTTTACGACAAACTGGACAACACTAAATTTTTTTATGAGCGGTGCATTAGTCGATTTTGACTATGCGGACGATATCGTACTATTATTCGACAATCGGGATGCTGCCTAGGCCACCTTGAATAGATTAACAACCGTTGTTCCCTCTTTCGTTATGAAATTCTCAACATCGACCAGGATCACCAACCAGTCATTCCAACTCTGCACCTCGAGAGCAATGATCTGGGCATAGTTGACTGGTTTACATACCTGGTCAGCTCTATCAATAACTCAGGCAATATTGGTGACCAGGTGAGTATTAGAATGGCGAATACTAGAGTAGCCTTCTCCAACCTTTGCAATTTATGGAAAAGGTGATTATTTAGCTGGCTTAAAGGTCTTGTCTATCATGCTTATTTTACGACAGTGAGACCTGGCCCCTTAGAGTTGATGATTTTGGACATTTACAGACATACTTCCACCATTGTTTGAGAAGTATAGCCAAACATCCAATACGAAAATACTGACGTTCGTTGACGTATTTCTGGATCGACCAACAAGTGCACATCATTAGAAATGAAAAACAGGGCTCCATCAACTGCGTTGGCTAGATCATGGTTTTGTCTGCGTCCTCTTTTCCATCACCCAGTAGAGCGAACTGTTTCTCTCACCGAGCGCCAGATTGATGTAAAAAAGCAAGGTGGACAGATTTTCACTTGGCAGAAACTGATAAAGTCAGTTACACGCAAATTGGGTCGTATAGAAGCGACTCGTGCACTAGGATGGATTCCATGTGCGTATCGTATATATTGGTTGAAAACCTATGCAGTATGGCGTCGAATCGAGCTCGGTGGTGATTTTGTTGAAGATTTCTAGTAGAATTATCTGTGTAACTCTTTTCTTAGTTAGGTAGTTATCTGCGCGGTTTAATTGTGCTTATGAAGGGACACAGTAAAAATCGCAGGCAAGTTATATTACCGATATTGCCTTGCCCTAAAGCTGACTTGGCTATAATGGCGTAGCGCAGTGGTTTAGTTTGCTACACTTCTGCGTTATCTAGGTAAATATACTCAGTAACTAGTTCCTACCCCTAATATGTCTGATTCTTATAATTTGCGTAGTTAAATTGTTATTTTTATCATCATTAAATTTTTCTTGTGATTGTTATTCTTCTTGGTTTTTTGTCGGTGAAATATTGGTTACATATGTCTTTCTTGTTGTGTGCATCGTGATGATGAGTGGAGTTAACATTGGATGGAAATTTTAGAAGTTTGGCAATGGTGATGACTGGTTATTTATGCTTTATTGGCAGACTGTTGTGCGATAAATCTAGATTTCTATTTATATATAAGGAAAGTAAACATGATAGAATTTAGCTAAATCAATCCGTCTAGTTGGCTGGTTTTATTATTATTTGGTTGATTAGTGGTACACGCGACCGAGATTTGATTTAGCAGTAATTTTTTCGAAGTTATGCAACTTACCCCTTACCTAATCACAACATTGCATTTAAATCTTAGTGTTATAAAAAATTGTCCTTAGTCATTCTTTTACGTCAGCCATTCAAAATTTGAGCTCAAACAAGATTTCCTTGGTTCTACATTATAAGACGAACAACCTGTCACCTATGAGATACTATTAAATTATAGTTAAATGGCAGGATTTATATATATATATATATATATATATATATATATATATATATATAAATATATATATGGTATGTGTGATATATATATGATGTGTAATATATATATATATATATATATATATATATATATATATATATTATCATTGTTACTTTACAGTGCATTATGTTTTTAAAGTCACAATAATCTTCTAGATCTATTTAGTCCTTACTGCATGCATTTATGTATGCGTATATGTATGCGTATATTAATTTATGTAGATATATATAATATATATATATATATACATTTCTTTAAATCAAGTTTGCGAGCTTAGAGTAAACACCAATCCCATTGTATTTAACCAGTCATCGAACAACATAATAAAACTACCGCCAGTCGCAACGCACTGACGCGTTTTGACCTTCCATGATCATCATAAGAGTACGACGGCAAACTGACTAGCTAGGATCAAACCGCATTGCATGTATATGGAAAGCAAAATTACATATGCGGCTCTCACCTCTAGTAGTCTTGCATACATTGTACGTGACTGGAAATGTCGCCTGCACAATTTATATGCAGTCACGAACATTAGGTGTTTGTAGATTTCGCCACACACACGAATATATATATATATATATATATATATATATATATATATATATCTAACCTACAACTAAACAATAATTGATTGCACGGGTGTTGGTAACAATTCTTTAAATCAAATTTGCTTGCTTGAAGTAAACACCAATCCCATTCAATGCTTATAACGTCTTCATTGATAATTATTGTAGTAACGCGTAAAACCTTTATAGAATATTTCGAGTTTTTCGCCGTGGTTGACCGTAATAAATGCAAGAAATAGATTTACCATAAACACTATTATTAGTATATATTTCATTTTATCCTATTTTCCATCAGCCGAAGCCATTATTGATGAGAATACCGTTTTTGATGACACAAAGCTTGATGAACTATCCACACCCGTTCCTAGTATGTCAAACAGGCGGTCAACACGTTTAAGCAGGACATTGTGTCATATGCCAGGTGAGTTAATTATTTTCTGGCCTCTGTGTTCTCGTCGATTTGCACAAGTTGTCGCCATTTGAGTTTATTGCATCATGCGCATGGGTCGTTGACGGTGTTTACAATTTGTACCAAATCCAGCAATGCCTTTGACAATTTATATGCTTTTGGTGCAGTTCACTAGCTCTCTCTCTCTCTCTCTGCTCTGTCTAAGCAACCTTTTCGAGCTTGACTATTTGTGACTTGGGCTGTTAGATTGTTGAAGTCGTTGCATCGCAAATGGTAGTTTATGTGCCTATTTTTCCGCCAGTCAGGGTGTTGGAACTGGTTAAGTTAAGGCTGTTCATCGCCCTATTAGCAGGAGATCAGATATTAGTCCAGTCTAATTTCAAATGTAGATTGAACTTTTGAAAGGTGAACTACTAAATGAGGCTTTGTGTAGAAGTAGAGCACGACGCACTAGAGATTGTCCTCAGTCTCGTTCACTCAGGTGTCGGTGAGGACTTGCACACACAGCACTGGCGTCGGAATATTTTGTATAAAGGCGCACTTTGTCATCACTGAGTGTGAAGCATTCTTTCTGATCGCAAGCTTTAATACAATTCATTGTATCCTTTTCGTTTGCACAAACAAAAATGCATTGTGTCGTATACACGAACCGTTTCATTCTCATCAAATAATCAATAGTGTGTATCAGGCCCAGTTCAGGCTCATGGCCCGAATGTACATTTTCTGCTTGCATAAATCCGGCTGATGTTTATTTATGCGCGTTGAAATGGAAATTTCCGGCCTGGCGATCGACTGGAACAGGCTACTCAGCCCGGACTGGTAGCATGAAGCTTTCCGGTTACAATGTGACGCATCCATACTACCGTTTCATATGAAGCCTGGAGTTTGGTCTAACTATGCAGTAATACCTATTGTTCAATGTGTAGTGACAGAACGAGAGCAGGCGTGTCAAACGCGAAGGGCAGGTTCCAGCTGCATAGGGAAACTTTGCCAACTAACAGTTGGGCAGATTGTGCTCATCAACCTTGGTTGACAGTCTAAAAGAAAACCCGAATACAATCCATCCCAGCTGAGAATGGGCACGTGTAATCATGAACAATGCGAATTGTAATGAATCCATACTGCAGTCGCCGTCGGGCAGGGTAATAACGATCGCCTTATATGCGAAGTCCTGCATAGTGGCCAAGGGAAATCTAGCTAATGCAGACACCTTCATCTTTGATTCTGCCTCTTTTCCTACTTGCTCCTCTGCTCAATCTAATTATAAAGCTCCTTTATATGCTATGTATATTGTGTGTGACCCCAATATCGGATTGGAATTTTTTAAAAATAGTTCAAGTAAATTACCATTTGTTAACCCTAGGTTAGGTTTTTTTGTCTGTACATTTAATGTGCGAACAATATGACAAACTGGACAACACTTAATTTTTTTCTGAGCGGTGCATTAGTCGATATTGATTATGCCTTGCCTTACAATTTGCTGCACTGTTTGGCCCGTAGCCATAGAAATTCTGGCCTGACGACCGGCAGGCTCAAGCTAGTCAACCCGGGATTGGTAGCATGAACCTTGCCGGGCCATAAAGAGACACAGCCATCATCCCGTTTCATGTGAAGCCTCGAGTTTGGTCTAACTGCACTGTAACATTTTTGTTAAATGTGTAGTGACGGAATTAGAGCAAGCGTTCCAGGCGTGAAGGGCAAGTTTCTGTTGCTGAAGGAAACTTTGGTCACTGGCATCTGGGCAGATAGTGCTCATCAGCCTTGGTTGGCAGACTTATCTGCTGAGCCGTGCAGGGTGGATAAGCGAAAACAGGCTACTGGAGGTAGCTCCAACTCTATCTCCGATTCTGCCTCCTTTCCTTCCCCTTCTTCTCAATCTAACAATAACACTTTTAGATACTATAAATATGGTTGGTTTAGATCATAACACTGAGCTCAATACCAGGTTGCCAAATATCGAAAATGGTTCTAGTGGACGATCATTCATTAAACCTAGGTTAGGTTTTAACGTAGGCGCATTTAATGTGCGAACATTAAAACAACTTCGACAGCAAGAATCTCCTGCTCGTACGTTGGATAAATTAGAAATCGACATATGTTGCGTATCTGAAACCAGAATACAGGATCCTACGTGTATTACAGAACTAGTTGCACCATCCCTATCTACGCGTTATTGGCTAAGAACATCTGGTTCCACAGAGTCCTCTCAAGCCGGTAAATGGGGCGTTGGTATTGCTCTTAGCGCGCAAGCTGAAGCTTGCTTAATTGAATGAATCCCTTTAAATAGTCGATTGTGTGCGGCACGTTTAAATACATCTACAAAAATCAAAGCAAAAAACCGTTATCATCGTTGCTCCAATTTATTCGCGCAATAGATCCGAGAAAATTAAAAGTTGGTGAAACTATAAATGGTAGTAACATCCACTTAATAAACGATAAAATAAGTCGTCTTGATAGGTGGGCTGAACAATTCAAAGATCAATTTTCTTGGGCACCAGCGTCAGTTCTGATTTCCAAAAGCATGCTTGCATCAAATGTGTGGAATGTTAGTCTCGAAGAACTATCCGAGTTAGAAGTACGCGATAAAATCCTATTTCTTAAACGCCGCAAAGCCGCAGGCCCCGACGATTTGCTTCCAGGATTGTTTAAGGATTGGGGCGATATTCTGTCGAAAAGCGGTGTGCCCACCAAATTTGTTCATATTATAGGAGTTCTCTACACAAATACTTCTGGTCGCGTTAAGGTCTACAACGAATTCGTCAAGGTTGTCCACTTTCCCCATTTTTGTTTAATTTTGTAATCGATGCTATTATGAACTACACTCTCTCACACATTCAGGATGCTGGAGTTGAGGTTCTCACGGGCGATAAACTAATCGATCTTGACTATGCGGAAGATATCGTACTATTATTCGACAATCAGGATGCTGCCCAGGCAACCTTGAATAGATTAACAGACGTTCCGTCTTTCGGTATGGAATTCGCACCATCTAAATGTAAGATACTGTTACAAGATCACTCACCACTCACTCCAACATTGCGACTGCAGAATGAAGATCTAGACAGTCGACAGGTTTACCTATCTTGGGAGCTCTATCAATAACATAGACAATATGTCCGACAAGGTGAGAATATGGATCGCGAAAGCTAGAGTAGCTTTCTCGAACTTTCGTCATTTATGGAGAAACGCGAATATTTCACTTTGCCTTTAAGGTCGTGTTTACAATGCATCTGTACACGCAGTCTTACCATACGCTAGTGAAACTTAGCCTCTTAGAGTTGATGATTTGAAACGCTTACAGGCTTACAGTATAGCACATGTTGGTTACCAACAACGAATAACTAACATTGACATCCGTAGACGTATTTTTCGATCTGACAATAAGAGTGTCGTTAGAAAAACAAATAAGGCTTCATCAACTTCGTTGGCTCAGTCACGATTGCCCAGTAGAGCTCCGTTCTCTCATCCAGCACTAAATCGGCGAAGAAACAAGGTGGGCAGATTTTGTTATGGCAGAAACATTTGAAGTTACATCCAAATTGGGTAGTATAGGACCCACTCGTCTGCCAGGATGGGGTCCTCGTGCGCATCATAGTTCTTGGTTAGAAACTCTTAGTGATATGGCATCGAATCGAGCTCAGTGGCGATCTTATTGCAGATGTCTAGTAAAATCATCTTCGTAACTTTGTTTTCTTAGTAGGGCAAAGTTAGCTGCGAGGTTTGGTTTGCTCATGACGTGATCCAGTGAAATCTGCAAAGAAGCTCTTGCTGATGTCGCCTTGCCCGAATGCTAACTTGGCCATTATTGTGTTGTGGAGAGGTTTAGTTTGCCTCATTTTTGTGTGCTATCCTGATAAATTTACTCATAATAGCAAGGTATTCCTTCTCTTTCTACTTCTCTCTCTTTCTCTCTCTCTCTCTACATTAATTTATATACTTTTTTCACTCCTTATGGTTATATGGCAGTGAAACATTAGTCACTTTTGACTTTTGTATGGATGGACATGATGATGATGGTGATGATTATGATGATGCCTTAAAGCTGACGTGGCCATAATGGTGTAGCGCAGTGGTTAAGTTTGCTACACTTGTGTGTTATCTAGGTAAATATACTCATAGTAACTAGTTCCTACCCCTAATATGTCTGATTCTTATAATTTGCGTAGTTAAATTGTTATTTTTATCATCATTAAATTTTTCTTGTGATTGTTATTCTTCTTGGTTTTTTGTCAGTGAAATATTGGTTACATATGTCTTTCTTGTTGTGTGCATCGTGATGATGAGTGGAGTTAACATTGGATGGAAATTTTAGAAGTTTGGCAATGGTGATGACTGGTTATTTATGCTTTATTGGCAGACTGTTGTGCGATAAATCTAGATTTCTATTTATATATAAGGAAAGTAAACATGATAGAATTTAGCTAAATCAATCCGTCTAGTTGGCTGGTTTTATTATTATTTGGTTGATTAGTGGTACACGCGACCGAGATTTGATTTAGCAGTAATTTTTTCGAAGTTATGCAACTTACCCCTTACCTAATCACAACATTGCATTTAAATCTTAGTGTTATAAAAAATTGTCCTTAGTCATTCTTTTACGTCAGCCATTCAAAATTTGAGCTCAAACAAGATTTCCTTGGTTCTACATTATAAGACGAACAACCTGTCACCTATGAGATACTATTAAATTATAGTTAAATGGCAGGATTTATATATATATATATATATATATATATATATATATATATATATATATATATTGTCAGTATAAACTTTACATTGCATTATGTTTTAAATGCAATAATCTTCTAGATCTATTTAGTCCTTACTGCATGCATTTATGTATGCGTATATGTATGTGTGTATTATTTTATGCCTATATATATATATATATATATATATATATATATATGTTTCTTTGAATCAAGTTTGCGAGCTCGAAGTAGACACCAATCACATTGTATATAACCAATCGTCGAACAACATAATAAAACTACCACCAGTCGCAACGCACTGACGCGTTTCGACCTTTCATGTTCATCATCAGAGTACGACGGCAAACTGACTAGCGATGATCAAACCGCATTGCATATATACATGGAAAGCAAAATTAAATATGCGGCTCTCACCTCTTGTAGTCGCTAGTCAGTTTGCCGGCGTACTTTGATGATGATCATTGAAGGTCGAAACGCGTCAGTGCGTTGCGACTGGCGGTAGTTTTATTATGTTGTTCTACGATTGGTTAAATACAATGGGATTGGTGTTTACTTCAAGCTCGCAAACTTGATTCAAAGAATTTTTACCACCACCCGCGCAATCCATTATTGTTTAATTGTATTGTATATATGTGTTTGTACGTATTTTTGCTTGTGTTCATGTGTATGAGTGCATTTATGTGTGTTTGTATGCATATATGTATGAACGTTTGTACATATTCGTGTATGTATATATGTATGTATGTACATATCTATATATGCTTGTATGTGTGCATACGTCGGTGCAACCATGTAGTTAGGTTTTGCTCTGAACCATACACGTATGCTGTTGTGAATGTTATCAGGGCAAAGTGTTGAAGACACTTGTTATTATTTGCGAAATTCAGATGGTCCAACTAATGAAAACCATGGAACACAACCTCGGAAAGGTGGTCGAAGAATGTCGGTTCAGTTTGCACCGACTTGCACAACCATTGCACCTGTTGAAGATTTGAGCGATTCAAATGGTGGTGATACGCCACAGTGGCGAAGTCGAAGAAGTCTCGATGCAGTAAGCAGAGGTAGCGCCCTCCGGAAACCTGGTGCTCGAGCAAGGGAGGAGCAGGAAGTGGAGGTAGAAGTAGGCTACAGCAATTTTAGTAGTCGTGGATCGTCTTTTTCTATGCATGGAAAACGCTTCAAGACGAATGACGTTGGCTTGTAATTAGTGAACAGGTGCGTTTTATTCCGAATTTATGTTTTTTCCACACCTATTGTGCACCTGAACTAAATGTCCAAGTTCAGAATTGTTATATTTAGTTTTTTTGTGCTAGCTGGTATGTAGTACTGCTAAAAATATCTTTGGCATTAACTATCCAAACGGAGAATAAATATTTGTAGCATTCTTGCTATCTTGTTGTAAAAACACGTATATATATATATATATATATATTTAGGGATCTAAATCTCCGAAGAGGAGGTTTCCAGAAGGCTCTTTATCAGCATAATCGAGTAAATTAGGCCATTTTATTGTTGTGATCACTAAGATAATGAGCAATCCTGCTACGTTATTAATAAGGTAGCTTCTCATTTGCTGTCTGTCGGCAATTAGTTATCTGTTGAAAATACTTTTGTTACTGGCTAGCATGGTTAGATTATCACGTGGTTTTGTGCTCGAATTAATTAAAATTCTGGTTTCTTCCAGTTGATATATGTTCGTAGTACATGTTTTTTTTAGAAATGAGCGGCGTAGTGTTCTTTTATATTCAGCACATCTGTTTATGCGACGGTATAAACTAAACATTGCATCAAGTAGAAAATGAAATTCATCCAGTAGACCGGTTTCGTCCCTGGTGGAGAACTTTCATGTCCTGTCCGGAATTCGCTGTGGACGGGACTCTAACCAGGGCACATCCTTCGAAGTTTGGGACTGCCCACTGCGCACCCGTGCCGCATAATATTTGCAATTTGAAGTCATTTATCAACTTATGATTCTGGTTAACCCTTTCTTCTGATGGAACCTATTTGGAATCTCTATTAAATGCAGATTGAACTGGACGCTCTCAGTCTGTCATTATACCTGACATAATGCCTCATGGTGAAGTCATATTGATTTGAATTCTACGGGCGTAATTTTTGCTTACATGCACTTTGTCATTATTGACTAAATTTTGCGTCAGGTCCCAAAGGAAATTCATCCAGTAGACCGGAATCGTCCTTATTGACAGCATTCCAAACTTTCCGCAATTTGCGGCGGACATTACTTGAAAAAGATACCTAAGTTAATATATTACTTCAAATTGCCTTTGGTATACTGCACGGGTGTCACAGAAGATAGAGTTTTGGACTCCGAAGAAAATGTTCCTGGATTCGAGTTCCGTCCGCGGCAAATGTTGGACAGTATTTGTAGAGTTCCCAATAAGAACAAAGCTGGACTACTGTATAAATTATCTTCGCTACCTGATTATGATGTTTGGTTTATAATGTACAAACAGACATATATATTATTTATTATGTCCATAGCCTTTGAATATTACACAGTATATTTCTAATTAGGAAGAAAAAACA
>JAQBSW010004663.1:0-37500 GCA_029291075.1 Eudiplozoon nipponicum
GAATTTAGTTACGTCTATTTTCATGATTCTGTAACTAATGATGTTTTTGAGATCTAAATTCTGCAAGAAATTAAGGATTTGGGCATCAAGATTTTCCATTGTTCTTTGCCCAATATTTCGAGACCTCATTTCCAGTCTCATCTTCAGGGTTGACACAATAGGCCAAGAGTAAAATACAACTTGTGGACCACATTTGCCACAAGTTTTGTTTTACTCCTGTGCTTATTGTGTCAACACTGAAGATGAGACTAGAAATGACGTCTCTAAATATTGGGCAAAGAACAATGGAAAATCTTGATCCAACGTCATTTTTAGTCAATCAGCTGATAAAAGGCTCAAAAAAAGAAGGGACAAGTGAGAACCCATCAATAGAAGCCAATAAGCAGAGCAACTGAAAACGATCAAATTCAAGATTTTACCGACATAGGAGTGCTATCTATTGTCCCGCACAAGATAAATGCGGTCAAATCCACTGCTCTATTTTGCCTCACGCGGTATGACCGGTCACTACAGCTAACAATTTGTGTAGCAATTCCTAGTGGTTATTTGGCATAATATCAATGTTGAACCAACCAACAAGCAAACTTCAGCCCAGCATTTAAGTTACATATTTTATAGCTATGGGAAGAATAATAAACAGTTGTTTAATTTGGTTTGAACTCTGCCATGCATTTCTTATCAAGCTTCGACTTGAGGAATGTTTTACTTTTTCAGAGAGAAATGTGATGTAACGGCTCAAGAACAATTCGCCGACATATTGCGTTAATGAAATTCAAATTCAATTTACGCGGCACCAATTAATATAAGCAAAATTTGCCGTTAACCAATGGCGTGCGAGCTTTTGATTTAGGAAATATTTAATTACGGTGAATTTACCATACCAGTCAGTTATTGCGTTTGCCTTCTGCTGTGCGCTACGTGTGCGTGCTGTCTGCTGTTGTTACCTACGCTGATTTTTGGACTTGCTTCATTCGCATTGGCATTTTCAGTTACGCCAATTTTGTTGCTGCCCAACTAGTAAGATGGAGCAACATCTACTTATTTGACCTTCAAATTTGCCAGTAACAGCAGATCTTCAACGACATTACTCAGCTACTCTCTCGCCAATGATGTAAACGCCACAACAGAAGGAGCAACAACCTAATCAACCAAAGCTGGTCACAAATGTCTAGGAGTTTTCCTAGACACTGCTACACTAATTTACGTTCTCGGCATTAGCCGGCCCTAATAAGGGCCCCCAACAGTACACAATTTTAGCCATCCTTGGCTCCTAACCGAATTTGTAACGTCGTACGGCATTTACTTGAAGCTAAGGTATTTTACACCATTAAATACAAATAAAATTGAAGCTCAAGAAATCTTGAATAAAACTGATTGAAACTAACAGAGTTTGTTTATAAAACCACAGTTAGGAAAAAGATTGCCTAAAACCAGAATTATCACATGTGACCCTAAGGTGAATCGAATCTGTCGAAACTGAGACTCATTGGGTTTAAACACAGGGCCGCGCGTTACACAATACTAGCATATGCTGCCGCTACTTGGAATCCAATAAAATAGAGTTTGTCAAAGAAGATACAAGCTGTATAAAGAAATGTTGTGAAACAAATTAGCCCTATTATATATATATATATATATATATATATATATATATATATACGCCACCTAGATACAGTTTATATCACTGATGCATATTTTCAGGATGTTTGTGCATAAAAGTTTTCCATTTGAACAAGTGGCGATATCTCCTCCTTTGATGGGGAGTGTTTCGGGCAAGTTATTCTGATTTCCGAAGATTTAAAAAAAATTATAATCAATTGCCAAAGGGGCTGGATCGCCGTCAATGCGTTTGAATACGAACAAAGGAGCTAGTGTGTTTGACGTAGTGGTCATAATATTCGTGGAGTGATCACTGTGCAACTGATGAAGTTGAGATATGCATTGAAAGTGGCCTGTACCATTATATGCAGCTGATAACTGCTTAGTTTTGCTACACAGAGTCGTTAGCTCTAAGTAGCTGGTCATAACAAAGTAGGCAGTGTGAGCTCAGGCGTGCACCATACGTTACAATGTAGATATATATACATGAAAATAAAAGGTTAACGACAAAATGTGCACTCGAACATTACCGCAGAGATGACATAATATCAAAGAACTGTTCAAAATGCTACATAATTGTTAGCTCAGAACAACTGGTTATACCACGTGGGACAAGTAAGTGTGAAATAATCATGTGGATTCATAGAGGTCACGTTGGGTGACGTAGGGGTGCAGGTGATGCGTATTAAGTGAAATATTTGTTACGTAGAATGACAAAAATTAATGTTAATAAAATCATCAGTTATTTGCTATGCAAAGCAATCTATTGCTAGGTTGAGATTGTAGGGAAACAGAGCCTGAGACGTATATAGAAGGTTGTATGTTCTCAGGATCAGGCGGTTCGATAAACGGTTTCAACCTCTTTATAATTGCATGATAATGATGTATTTTCGTTGTCTGAACAAAATCGGGTAAGGAACGCGATACTTTGGTTGTAGTGGTGCAACAGCAGTGTCGTTGCGAACGAGTACTCTCTTGCAGATGTGGAGCTGCGGGTGTATGTTTTGGCTGATATTTAGACATGTTACCGAAATGAAGTCCGAGGCGGGTAGCTCTGACTTGCTGAGATCAAAGAGCGACTTGTTCTTTAAGAGCTGCTGATATCTCTGCTGAATGATGCACTGAGTTTGGCTGAATGACCTGTAACTCTAAACGCTTGGAGCCAAGTATCCATAAATATTTCTCAAGTCCGTTGAAGGGGTCATTTGTCTTTTGGTTGGGAAGATCCACAATGAGTAGAAATGTCAAAAGGAAATAAGGCCTATTATGTTATGTGAGACCTTGGTGTCGATGAAGTTGTGAGTAAATTCACGCCGTAAACCTATGTTGGATGTGCGATGCAGGCAGCCATAAGTAGGTATGGGCTCCCCTGTAGCTGTTGCAAGTAGAACACCTAGTGACATTTCGGCCATTGAATCGCCCTTGAGAACTGAGACTTCTGCACTTGTGTCTACGATGAATTTTTCGCCAGTTCTGAAATCAAGAAGATGAAGAAGTTCATTGGGCTGTTTGGCCGGGTCATGCAAACGAGTAAGCTGGTGTTTCGACTGATATTGTCAGTTTGGATATTTATGTGGCATATGCGGCCTGGAAGAAAGGAGTCAATAGAAATGTCAGATTAAAAGTGATTGCTTCTTTGTGGCGCCGTTGGTGAGCAGAAAGTACGGTCTTCTACTTTCTGTGCCATACGTTTTCCGATTCTGATGCTCCACTGCTCCTGTTTTCTGTGGCCTTTTCCGTCAAATGTGGAAATTCGCATTCATTTGGAAATTCTTCCGAACGGCTGAGACAAACCTGACATGACTAAGGAAACTTCTAGTGATTATAGCACCAATTCTTTGGGGGCATATCTGTTAAAACGTTGCGGGGATCTAGATCGCCGCCTTATGCTATTTCGTGTTTTGTGTGGAAAAATGGGTCGTGCGTTCACCTGATTTAACTCAGATTTTCTTATGGCCAGTCCTTCTAGATCTTTAGCCATGTTCACTATTTTCCTCTCTAAAGAGATGATCCTTTCATCCTGCGGGGAAGGACAAAATGATGATGAATTTATCTTAGGTTCCAAAAAAATCGAAATCGCATCTCTCTGATAAGTCATCTATTAAGAGAGAGTTGAGGAGCTGTCTAGCGAACAATTTTATCTGCTCAGTTTCAGTGGGACCCAGCAAGGATTCTACTTCATTTTGGAGGCCAAAAATGAGATTGTGTAGTTTCCTCATGGCCTCAAGCTTCGGATACATCTGCCGCTGAAATTCTGAAGGTAGTTTATCGAAACCCTTTGAAAGTTTTTGATGACTGTGAAAATCTGGAAACAGGGAGAAAGCGGTGTCTACGCGCATAAAGAATAGCTCGCAATCTCCATCACAAACAGGAAAATAAATATCTAAAATTGGACCTGATATCTTATTAATCTTAAATGCATAAATTTATAAGTTAGATTAAATGTATAAAAAGACATGAAACAAAACGCTTACCAAAATCTTCTTCCACAGTTGAAACTGACGGAATGAGCATCAAAAAATGCAGAAATCTGACGAAATCAAAATCTGCTTCCACAGTTGAAACTGACGGTATGAGGAACGACTCACACAGAAAACAGATTACCTGTTTCGAATAGTTAAAACGAATAATGTGCTCTCACAGAATCAAAAAAAAATCAGCGTCCAAATTATTCCAGTTTGGCACAAAACAAGACGAGATCACAAATGTGTATAGTTTTTATAGTTTCGTACAATATGTACGTAGGGGAGAAAAATTCTGAATGATAAAAACCTCCACTAAAACTTTTTTGCTTCCCAACGAAAAATGCCTACAAGACCTCGACTTCAGAAAGATTCACAACAAGGCTAAAAATTTGTGGTATATGCTAACGTCAATTTACTGTATTCCCATGATAATAAAATGAAAACTAAACACAGTCGATTGCATTCATGTAAAAAATTTTGATATAAAAACTAGTATAGAAAACAGGACTGTTCAAAGTATCCTGGAGCGGTCCCCAAGAAAATGTTGTACGACTTTACAAAGCTGTGCGGTGCCAAGACGTCTGAGAATTAGTACTGTTGTTGGCCCCATATTAGGGCCGGAAAGGCGTTCTCCGGCAAATGCGATAAAATTAGACATTGTAGCAGTGTCCTATATACTTGAGACCGGCTCTGGTTGACTGGCTGGTGTTCCTTCGTTGTGGGCGTTGAAATCAGCGGCGAGAGACTGTGGAAAGGCTCCGAATTGTCTTGTTGAAGATCTGCGACAACACCGCGGTGACTGGCACACGTAGGGGTCCAATAAATAGATTTTGCTCAATCTCTCTAGTTGTGCAGCGACAAGATTGGCGTGACTAGGTGACTCTGCTTGTGAAGCAAGTCCAGAAGTCAGCGTAGGTGAGAATTCAGTGTGACAGGAGACAGCACGTACACATAGTGCGCAGCAGAAATCAAACGTGATTACTGACTAGGATGATAAATGCGCTGTGCCTATATACTGTTGAAATCAAAAGCTTTTTTAATTGGTACAGCGTAGATTAAATTTTAATTTCATTTACGCATCAAACCTTCCTGACAAGCCTTTTAACTACGGGACGTTATTTTCTGTTTCGTATTTTGATTTCATTTTGATCACAAAGGGTTAAAAGTTTTAATATGAGATGTTTGAAGTAAAGAACAGATTTAAATGATATGCTAGACTAGTTTTTTTTATCAACAAGCAGTTATAGAATGGCGAGTGTAGTAGTGTTATGACAGAGGTTATATATTTATGCTTGATTTTGTCAATAGTTGTTAAAGTTAAATTCGCCTATGATAATTATCTATGTTATTATGTTTTTATTAATAATATATTCTGTTTCATTTCGAAATGTTCTTTATGGGTATGCACTTCAAGTTAGTGTGCACTTGTTTATGCAAGAGGATGAATGTACTCTCGGAAAGAGATTTTAATAAGAGTTAATTTTGGATTATAGTTAGATAATAAAGGAGATGTAAACCAATGGTTCATTCTGTCTGATAATCTATCCATTCTTGTACCTACGTAATGTTGAAAAAGTACTGCTTAATCCAACTTAATTATAATCAACAAAAGTTTTAAGGTGGAAAAAAACTTTGACCTCAGATGAATGATTCATATACGCAAGTATCTTAATTTCGGAATAAAGAATATTGAGGTTAAGTAATATACTAAATGATACATTGGGTCATCATCTGGAGCTAGGAGGAATAAGATATGTTCAGATCTTTATTGGCCTAATTGTGGTGGATTTTGGCTTACAAATTGAATTATTTGTTTACGTGAGTTCTCCTTATTTAAGATGGTTCTACTTAATTCAATGAAACGGAGGATGAGAATGGCTACATTGAGAAAGTTAACGGGTGAGAAATTTAAATTGATGAGTTAGATTGAAAAAGTGCCTGACTTAGAACTCTAACATAATATATTGCAAGTCCTTCAGAGGAATGTTTCACAACGTTTATCTATGCTACATTATTTTTAAGAATTTTAAGTTTGAGGGGGATGTATTCATATTGATTTTTTGTTTTAGAAGAACCATTTGCTAATATATTTAAATTAAAAATTTTCATTTGTCCATTTTGTAAATTCTTTCATTTGTTAATTTATTATCATGAAGTTTAATTTGTTTTGAGCCAGTTGAGTTCACTGATTTTATAGATCCTGACTGGTGGATAACACATTTCAAAATACCACAGGATTGCAACTGTTTAAAAAGGTTTGGTTTAGTTTTGTGTTTTATTGTTGGCATAGTTTTTCAGAATTGTGTTTTTGAAAGGTGACTTTTTGACCTTTTCTAAACATTTGCTTAATAAAGATGATGCAAATGTGGTAAATTATAGTAGGAAAGATATACAAGCCAAGCATCTGTATGATCTAGGTAGGGTTTGTGAGATTTAAGACTTCAGTGAAAGCACTTTTATTAGTGAGAATCGATGCATTTATTGAGGACGCTGCAGTTTGACGCTTTGGCTTTATAATTGTTACTGCTTACAAAACAACTGCTGTACGCCTTATGAGAGGTAAAGCGACAGTATTAGAATTTATTGAAATACATTTAGGATTGGATTTTTTTAAAAATGAAGTAATTTATTTATTTATTATTTTTTAAATGTATTTTGTGAGCGAATTAACAATGATATATTAACTCTTCCATTAAATGTGAAAATAAGAGACCGTGATCTGAATGATTCTGCTTGTAATTTAGAAATTTAAAAATTGACTATACGAAATGAAGTTTATTATTAATTACTTGTAAAAATGTTTTTCTAATGCCATTCTTAAGGCATATTGATTTAAGGCAGCTTATACTCTTTTGACAAATGAATTAAAAGTTTAAGACAAAATGTTTTTATTAAAATTAATATAAGATATATTTTTTTAGAATAGAATAAATATGAGCAATTAGTTTCTAGTTATTATGTACAATATATCAACATCTGAAAATTCGGCTGTATTAATTATTATGATAAAGGTAAAAGAACGCATTTGTACAATTATCAATTATATAAATAGTTATAGATTCATCATCGAACAAGGAAAAATTAAGGTATGATCAGAGTGTAGCATTATGCAAAATAAGATAATCATGACTAGCAATTGATTGTATGTATTGTTGACTAACATGATGATATGCTGCATAACAATAAAGTTTTAATAAATTAGAACGTGGAAAAAATAAACATCGAAATAAGTTATGTTGCTAATCACAGTTATCCTTGTCTTTTATTCAACCACGAGAAAGTATTATCATAATGAAAATTAAAAATATCAGCAGGATTGTAGATTTCTTCTAGTTTAGTACATAAAAATTGTCTAAAATTCATGCATGTTATAAATATTTTACTATTTATTAGCTGAACTAGAAAAAATCTACAATCCAGCTGATATTTTAAATTTTGATTATGATAATACTTTCTCATGGTTGAATAAAAGACAAGGATAATTGTGATCAGCAACATACCCTCATGAGAATTTATTTCCAAGTTCTGTATAATTAAAATTGAAATTTTACGCATTATATCATCATGTTAGTCAACAAAACATACAATCAATTGCTTGTCAGGGTTCTCATTTTTTGCATAATGATACACTCGAATTATACCTTAATTTTTCCTATTTGAGGATGAATATATTTCTCTTTACAGCCAAACATTCTGATGTTGATATATTGTACTGTACAACTAGTGAGATTTAGTTAGCTTTATAAGATTAATTGCACATATTTATGTGATGTGATCTCTTTTTATATTGTACATTTTCCAATATAATTATCTATTTGATGGAACATGTGTGGTTTGAATCCAAATAAACATATTCTATTCTATAATTATTCAATAATATAAGATGAATTTAAATGGCAACTTAAGTTAAATAATCAAACTAATAAATTGAGACAAATAATAACTATATTATATGTGTTTTTAAACACGAGTTAAAACAGCCATTGGTATGTTTTTTTCAAATTTTCTATTAAAAATAAAAGGAATAAATTATTTAAACTAAGTTGGTATTCAAATTATCAAGAAATTAGAAACGATAAAACTGACAAAATATGCACCAATATATTGCGAAACAAAGATGTCACACAGAATGAAAGGAACCCAGCTTGGAGTTCAGCAGCCATTCATATTCCCTTATTAAAAAATTCACCGCATCATGCCATATAACGTGATGAAGAACATTTTTTAGGGAAACATAATAAAACTACTACCAAATTACTCCTGTAGCATTTCAATTTACGGATAGACCAGAGAGTAGTAATATTTTAAATCTGCCTGTTGTTCAATTTGAATTAGGATAGCAGGACCTTTAATAAAATTGTACTATTAACTTTTTTGCTTTGTGCAATTAAACGTTGTCTTTGGCATCAGAAGTATTATTAATGTCTGAGCTGCTTGTGTATTGCACATGGTGCTATTGACCAATTTAAATACCATGCCATATTAATATATGTCTACTTGCACACTATTGGTTAACGGCAAGTTTCGCTTTTTTCTCATTGGTGCAACGTAAATAAAATTGAATTTAATTTACGCAATATGTCGGCAATTAATTTGTGTCGTTACAGTTTTGTTTAATAATAAAAGACACCCGCGCGCGATACGCAGGTAACATTCAGTGTATTTATGTGACATGACGATCAAAGCTCGGATTTACTATTGTGATTCTTTTCATCAATTATCAGTGACTATAAATCATACTCATAAGACTTTTCGGATTTACTATTGTGTTTCTTTTCATCAATTATCAGTTACTATAAACCATATTCCCAAGACTTTTCGGATTTATTATAGTGTTTCTTTTCATCAATTATCAGTGACTATAAACCATATTCCAAAGACTTTTCGTATTTACTATAGTGTTTCTTTTCGTCAATTATCAGTGACTTAATACTAAACTGCTAATAAGTCTGGATTTATATCCTCGTATTTTTTCATTCATTTGCATAAATTAATCATGATTCAGCCGATTGTGTTTATTGTGACTACTTTTGTATAAGACATTTTATTGCGTTGACAATATATTATTTTTATGCCGTCTAGAGCACGGTCTATTTAGTATAACAGTGAATTGATTCATGCATTGCAACATTACATTTATTAAACGTCTGATGATCCGGCTTAGACTTCTCGCATCACCCTTTGGGTAAAGGCCAGGGACTAATCATGAGTACGGCTAGTAACAATAGCCACCAGGGACATGTAGGAATGGGGTAATATTACTAAAAAGGCATCTGCCCCGCAAAACATATTACAATAAATACAAAACGTCCTACAACAGAATTGCCTCTTTATAAAACTATTACAAAATTACCAAAGGTTTTTTGATTACATAGTCGCGGGACAAAAATAAATTAATATGGTTAAGGTCCAACAATTCTGCCACAGGATAGATTAGTGATTAGAGCACTAGATTCTGTGCAGACCTGCCCAGGTTCGAACCCTGACCGCGAATAATTCTGGACAGTACGTGATGAGTTCCTAATAAGGACGAAACCAGTCTACTGGATGAATTTTCTTTTCTACATTATACAATACTTAGTTTATACTGACACATATATGTCCATAATCGGTCGGGTGTTTATATCAAGTACTTCTGCCAGACTAGGAAGTTTCCGAATAGACAGCAATCACAAATTTCGACCAAAACATTCATGCCCCTAAGTGTCAGTGCTATTGCCAACAACAATATCTCTATAAACAAAAACAAAATACCCACAAATACTCCAATTTAAGAAATGTTTAGCACATATAGTTAACGATTTGCTCATCCGAGCGTCGCCTGAAGCTCCGCACCCTTGAAAAATGGTTACTCATTGATTTCTACACATTGATGCATTTCCGTCTAATCTCATTTGGAAACGTAGGATTTCTAATAAATATACCGAAATATAAATTAAAATTCCACGAAAAGAATAGTAGCCCACATACATAACTTAACAATCTACAGATTTGCAGAAAAATTTACAAAATACATTGTTATCTTCTGATGTTGCGTTTATAATACACACTTGTATAAATTATTATTTCTCAGAGAAACGTTTGATGCAAAGTACTTTTTAGGCGCATTGCTTTCAATAGTCACGCGTAGGCCTATTCTTACTTATAGTTATCACTACCTCATTTTTTATTTAGGTTTACAACGTGAGTTTTAAACCGCAACAGTTTGCTAAAACAGGAATAATTCTTTTAGGTGTGTATATATTTAAATTATAATGTAATTATAAATTTGGCAGACCATGCAAAGTCCACTCCATTATAGAGATTAAATTGAATTTTGAGAAAAACGCAGGTGGTTTGAAATAATTTCATTAATATTGCCCCAATATGTCATTCGAAAAATGTATCATATATACCAAGGAATCCGCCATCATTTAGTGATATGAAGAAATAAAAAATAGGAGTCACTAATTCCTTTCTCTACGACAATACGGCAGGTTGATCAAGTAATCTTAATAAAAGGCCGTTAATGTTGCGCAACTTAAAGCTGTCCAAAAGAAATTATCGAGAAATTTAGAGAAAAGAATCATTAAACCACTGAAATGGTTTTTGACATATATGTTTATCAATAAATCTACTATTAGCGAAATCATCACATGATAGGAAAATAAAATTACTCAACACAATTATTCCAATTTGGGTCACCTTGTAGGGGTACTTTTCGCTGTTGCTATCTCGTTCCTCATTTTGTACCCCTACTACTTATCAATGGTTGCTATTATTACTACCCGAGCACCCAATCAGTCTCTGATCCCTTTCGTGTGGTTGATATAAGAAGGCCGAAGAAAGGTTTCATGTATATATTCCACACAATGTAGCACATATAAATATAATTCACTGTTAATCCGAATTGAAAGAGTTGGTTGGCAATAATACAGATTTTAATGCAAAAGTACGTTTTATATACCGTTCACAATTAAACTAAATTGTCCGTCTTCTAGACGGCAAAAATAAAAGTGATTTATGTCTATAAAGCGAAATGTTTAGCACAAATGTCTGGATTGGCATGAATATAGTCATATGATTGAAAATACATGATAATATGAACATAGTAAACTGATTTATGTTTATAGAGAAAATGTTTTGCACACAAGTGGTTATTGTTACACAAATGTTTGAACAGAATTGTATTTATACCATCGACTAAAACATCTGATGACATGTAAAAATCATCGTTAAAAGTTATCATTAAAAATGAAGATGTAAATTGTTTAAAGACTTCAATGATGAAAAACTAACAAAGTTTTAGCTTACTACTTGCAATATTTTCAGTTCATGTCAAACTATTAATCCATTCTTCTATGTGGACACTAAATTAAGTGAAATAAATCCGCAATGACACAACAGATCACCGCGTGATCCTCGCGAATCGCGCGCGGTTCTCTCTATTTATAAAAACTCTATTAATTACAAATAAAATTGCAGTTCAATAAATATCGATTGAAACTGCTTGAGACTAAAAGAGATTGTTCCTAAAATCACAGCTAAGAGAAATATTGTTTAAGGACAGAGTTAGAATATTTGACCTTAAAAAGCACAGCGTTTGTAAAAATTGACCTTCGTTGGGTTGTAACACGGAGCCGCGTGTTACAACCTATTAATAAGCAAATTGTCCTTGTTCGCTTAAATGTGTTAATAGTGCTTAAGTTTTGTGCTTCATATTTATTAATTAAATTAAATTGATGTTTTGCAATATTACAATATATTAATATTTCACTTTGGATGTAACAATTTTAAATATCTATACATGAATAGTCCATTATTATATTCCTAGCAAGATTAATAATGACCAAATGACATTATTTTTAGAAACATTGGATGCTTCCAAGTTTGCAATTTATGACGAAATATGGTCTTTTGCCTACAGTCCAAACGATTAGGAGAGAATATGTAACAGTTAAATACTGTTTTTTTGCGGAGAACTAATATATATGCAAGTATGTATTAGGTGTTGCGAACCTAGTAAAAATTAGTTCAGTTGTGACCAGAAGGATAAACCAAAGGCAGCATGAACGGAAAGTATAATCTCATGCACATTCGTTTCGTGCTTACTGGCGACTCATCAATAGGAACCGGTATAACGTTCTTTAACCATTATATATTTTGGGTGAAGAATGTGGGATAATAGGACGGTACAATCTCCTAGACAAATGTGTAAACCTGTAATAGTGAAGCTAACATCATGTAGTCTACGACAATGCGACTTCAACGCTAACTCATACTATATAATATATATACCGAGTCTGTAAAGGATACTAACACTATGGCTATTTTTTTAGTAACCGATACCACCATTATTGTACCGAAAACGTACATGGTACTAACACTATGTTTTCCGAATTTGAACATGGTACCAACATTGGTATGTTACGCGGTGGAATCTCTTATACGCGACTATATTTTATCTCTGTTCACAGATCTTTTATGGCATGGGCTAAAATCCGCAAAGCTAGCTTCTCCGAATACCACGCTCTTATGATAATGAAATAAAGCTTCCTGTCATCGACTTTGCTTCAGTAATATATCGGTCCAATATCCGAGATAAATTTCAAACCCAGTCATCATTAATCCGTGACTTCATAATTACAGATATGCACAAGTCCGTATCAACGCTATTTAAGCATCTCTACTAACTAGATATCTCTATTCGTAACATGTTCTACTTTAAAAGCCAAAATTCTTTATCATCACGAAGGGTGAAAATGTGCATTGCTTATCATAGACAGGTTAAACCCGTTTCTCTAAACTACTAATTGTAACAAAAACCAGTCTTTTACTCGTGTTCCATGTTTCTCAAATAAGAATTTAACTTATATGAGATCTAACCAATATGCAAAATTTGGCCACACATTTAGAAATTGTTGTTCTTATCTATACATACATTTTCATTTATCAATCGCCAATTGTGTCCTTCTACATAGAAAACTCATAGTAATTACATTAGCATCCACAGGATTCATATACCATCCTATCATTGGTTTCATGTGGTATAGTCAACTGCTTTTAGCTAAAAATAGTGTAGCGATTGCAAGCAATTCCTGTATGTTGTCTTTCCATCAGAATGGATAAAGTGAATTTGAACGCACAATATTTTTTTCTTTTTAGGCCTGGAAATTACTTTTAGTAAAAACTAATTATAGTTTATAATGTCATTTTATTAATTCGTAAATGTAATATCGCTTGAGTGTACGGTTGATACATGCTAGATGACTATCTCCTAAGAGCTAACTACCTAAATAACAATAATGTGTATTCATCAACGTCATATTATTATTTAGGCATCAACTACGTATTAAGTGATTTTACCAGTTACGGTAATATATATTATTAATTGTTTCACGTATGCCATGGACCACATTAACGAGCATATACTTGTTTCATTAGTCTTAATCGGTTTGATAAGCATCTTTAAAATATTTCCATTTCCATTATGTTAATGAATAAAATGAAAAATAATATTTTTTCAGTGATTACATAATTAATTTTAATTAAGTTTCTGCCTTGTTTAAACCAAACCATCATAAAGTGTGTTATTTTGTAAGCAATTCGGTTTTATCTAATCGGCTATCCAAATTGGGTCATAAAGTGTTTGCAAATAGACATTTGCAGCCGCATTTTGAGGTCGGACACACAAACCTAGACCGAAAAACGTCTATTCTGCGTTGTTTCGACTTTGGCACACTTTAAATAAAAGGATAATCCAAAAAGGCAGTTTGTTCACCAGCATTGTCCCAGAAATCCAGCGAACCGCCAAAAATTATCTGAGATAGTGGTAATGTGTCTCTTTAAGAAAATCAAATTTAACAGGTCGTATAGATTATGTGGTGTGACTCTATAGATGGCAATCAGCACATTGCGTACAAATTTAATCGCATTAGAATTGACAAACACGCCGTGGAATCGCTGTGTGTGGAGTTCCACAGATTATAAACCTAATATTAATAAAATGGTAACAGTTCTGTTCTTAGTCGATTATTAGTATTTCTGTAAACTTGTCGGTCAATTCATAGTGGAGTTTGACGAAATTTCATTTTTTTATCAAAGTGAAGCCGAAGCTGATATATTGGACTAAACATTTAATTGTATTTCATCGTAAATCATTGATTGATTTCGTAAATTAAAATTATCATACTTTGATGTATGTATGTTTTTCTTATGAGCAGTAAGCGTTTGTTTAATAATGTTACATATCATTACAATTTTGCGTTTTATGTTATGATTTTATTTACCGTTATTTTTTATTACCAACCAAATTGTTTTCTGAGAAAACGAAATTCATATATAAAAAACATATTATCGTCAGTCTTTTTATATTTTGTATTTCCTGGGGCATGTGTTGCAATTCTTCATGCTAGTTTAAATTCAGAATTGTTTGACAAGTGATGCGTACTTCTTATTGTATCTGTCTGAGCGGGATCTCCAGATGTAAAGAGAGATATTTCCTCTGACAAAAATGAAATACCAAATTATTGATAAATTTAAGCCACCCAGGCTGATTAGAATGAATTTTATTGAAAAATAAAATACTTGTTCAAATTGTGGAATATTCTTTGTTTAAAACATTTGGAGTATTTATATTTTAAAATTGAGGGGAATTCAGTTTTCTGCATTTCGGATCTGACTTACGTGAGCTTTCTGTTGTCGTATAGCAGTCAACTTGTTTTAGCTTTTCAATTTTACAATTTTTGATTCTCACAAAATACTCTTGACACAACGAATTTCTTTTGTAATTCTTTCATTTTTGGATTATCTAGAAGCAGCCAATTTAATTATTATGGTTTTCGTGTCAAATCTCTTTCAAGATCAAACATTTGGTGTGCAGTGTTTCGTAATAAACATACAGTCCTTTGTATATTACTTGATTAAGTATATATACATGTAATTAACAGGGTGGCTAATATGTTAAGCTCGGGAACACTGATAGCAGGGTACAAGTAGTCGCAGGTATGAGCGTGATAGATGTAGAAGGAATGATTAGTCCATTAGACTCATACCGACACACTAAGACTAATAAAGCCTTTTCATCTATAGGGCTCTCATTAATTAATATGGCCAGAACATTTTAAAACATTCGGCGACGCACCAATCCAATTTTTATCAAACTGTCACTGTATAAATCCGAAAAACATTCAGAATTCCTTAAATCAAGATTGCGAGCTTGAAGTAAACATCAATCCCATTTTATTTAATCAGTCATAGAGCAACAAAACAAAACTACCGCCAGTCGCAACGCACTGATGCGTTTCGACCTTCCTTGATCAGCATCAAAGTACGACGGCAAACTGACTAGCGAGGATCAAACCACATTAAATATATATATGGAAAGCAAAATTAGATATGCGGCTCTCACCTCTAGTAGTCTTGCATACATTGTACGTGACTGGAAATGTCGTCTGCACAATTTCTATGACAACAGACTCAGTCATGGTGCAGCAAATAATGGTAAATACAAAAGCTCTCCTGACCCTACAGGAAGAGAAGTCTCGTGCATCAAACGCCAAATTGAAGATAATGCGACGAATCACCTCAGCTTTGGCCAATCCACGCGCTATTGCCTCAGAAATGGCTGCACATTCCCACACACAGACGCGACGTTTGAATCGACGCGATCAACTTCTACAACTCAGGATGATCCACTCATGGAGAGTTCGGAAAACTGCTGGTGTCAGCCTCCTCTGCGGCGGTAGAGGCTGATCACCTTAAGATTGTTGGCCGCCCACATCAGATGGCTCAAAGCATGTTGCTTTCGCGGTAGAGCGCAATCAAACTATTGTCTTTATAGCAACAGCTTCAGTCAAGCCATGCTTCAAACGCCAAAATGCCAGCAACCAGTCCCATTGTCAGTTGCCATTATCAACATTCTTCCCCATCCGTGACGCAAACTGTGGCAATGACCACCTTTAAGACAAATAATGAACGAAGGGTCTTATCTAGGGCAGACATTATTTCAACAGAAATTCCTCGCAGAAGCGCCCGTATAAGAATGAAGCAGTCAGCCCAATGAGAAAAGCAGACTTCGAGCTGAAGTGAACATAAATTAATTAATGTGTAAATTTGTTTTATTAAATCGATGCTCGTTGTGCGAGCAAAATTCTATATATAATTGAGTAAAAATAAAGCATTTGTGGCACATTTAAAATGTCTTCTGATGGGTTGGAAACATTGATTCAGGCATTGACTTCTCAAATGAATAATTTAACTGCAGAATTAGGTATAATTAAGGCTCGTCTAGACGATATGCTAATAATAAACACAGACGACATACATGTACGTGCACTATCCAACATAGGTGAACAAAACAATGGCGACCGCGCCGATGAGGAATCAGGAGGAAATATGCCAGCGTTTTCAGCCGAATCGACGAGTTATTTCAGACCGTCATCAGAGTTTAAGCCGATGTTGGCACCACTAGATGTGGAAAGGCCACAGTTGTGGTTCGAAAAATTTGAAGCATCAGTTCGAGCCCAAGAATTTACATTGGAAGCACCTATTGTGCGTGTAGCTGTCCAGGAATTAGTGGACCGGACAGTAGCAGTCCAATTGGAATTGCCGGTTGACCTCACGTATGAAGAATACAAAAGACGCGTGTTGGATCATTTCCGGGCTAGGCCTCAGGAAGTGTTCTTAGAATTATACAGCCTGAAACCATTAATGGATGAGATGCCCATGGATACCATGGCACGTATCAAGCGGTGGTTCTCGAAGCTTACCGAGTCTTTACCCGGCTTGCAACCACATGAGGCCATCATGTTCATGCTGCTGGATCCTACCAGATACGGTGAAATATCCAGCGCCCAGGGAGGCCTTGAAGAGAGACGTCAGGCTCTTCAAAGTTTGGCCATAATGACAAACAAAGTGGCATCTGCATCTCCACGCATGGGTCCAGTTACGACATCTGACAGAAGCGACATACCGTATTGGAATTCTTCGCGGCATAATAAGCAGTTTTGCGACAGAAGGCAACAGCCAGTGGCCTGGAAGCAAAGTCAGTATATAAGGACTCCAGCTCCGACGAATACGACATATAAGCGTCAGCAAAACCCATGTACTGCTCCTCGAGAACGGCCAGTGCATTGGGGTAACAGGGTGCACAATCTCACAAATAAATGTGGGAGAGAGCATGGCACAAATATTAATCCTTTGGTGGCTCCGACGGGTAGATCGAATGAAGACCAGCAGAACAAACAAAAAAGTGGTCCGTACTAGATGACCTTTGAAGAAAAGGAAGTGTGGGAAACATTGCCAAATGTAAGAATTTTCATAAAAGTTAAATTTTTAGAACTTTTCAACGGACAGCCAGTAATAATGAAATTGGATACTGGAGCTTATGTGACGGTACTACCATTGACTTGACGATTGAACAATGTAAAACCTACGAAAGCAAGTTTATGTCAGGCATCGGGCGCATCGATGGTGGCTGTGGGCGAGTGGGACACGAAGTTGTTAATAAATGAAAATGTCTATCATATGTCTTTTGTTGTTTCGAATACGCAAACGCCCATATTGGGACGTGATTTTATTAGAAAATGGGTTAAGACGATAGACTGTCAAAATAAACGTGTATGCCTATCGCGGCCTGAGGGAATAAGTTCAATAAAGTGCAGGAGGAGACCAGTTGTCTGCCTGGGTGGTGGAAGAATCTTCAAACCCAATATAACATTATATTCCAACTGCCTGATTGTAGCGAGCGTCCAGGGCCGACGGTCGACCAGTTTAAGCTATGGCTAGAACTAAATGAAGGTTACGAACCACCAAAAGTATATGGTGCTCCTCCAAAGAAATTAGCAGCAGCGACTCGAGCAACCCAAGAAATGATAGAAGCCGGCGTTCTTGAACCGTCAACATCTGTTTTTCGTGCTCCAATGGTTTATGTTACGAAAAAGGATGGTTCGCTCCGACCAGCGGCTGATTTTAGGCAATTGAACTCAATAACTAAACCGGACCCGTATCCCATGCCGGCTCTGCGTGATCTGTTCTTACAGCTAGCGGGAGGCAAATGGTTTGCCGTGCTTGATCTTAAACATGGATTTTAGCAAATAGGCGTGCGGCCCGAAGACCGATGGAAGTTAGCGGTACAAGTACCCCAAGGTCATTTCCAATTCACCCGGGTACCATTTGGCCTTAAAAACGCACCGAAAGTGTTCCAAAGAATGATGGACTCGTTTGTGTCTGACTTAACTTGTACAACAGCTTACGTAGACGATGTTATTATATGGGCCACTACTGAACACGAATTACGTGTTAGGCTGCAGAAGATGTTGGCCAAAGCTGTAGAATGGCGATTACATTTTAATCCAGAAAAGGTACAGATAGGTCAAGAAGTGCGGTTCTTGGGGCACTTAGTCTCAGCGGACGGATGCATGCCGTTAGATTCGAATGTACAACCTATCAGGGATTATCCGGTGCCTACTACTAGAAAACAATTGCGCCGGTTTATTGGTATGGTGAATTTCTATAGACTATACCTCGCAGGGATGGCGGTTACGCAACAGCCCTTATCTCAGTTAACTAGTGCCAAGATACCATTTCGTTGGACGGAGGAGGCTCAACAAGCGTTTGTGCTATGTAAGCAGAAATTAATAGAGGCAACTATTTTGACTTTCCCGGTAGGTAATATGTCAATTGTTACAGACGCGTCAGATATTGGGATAGGAGCGGTGTTACAAGCTGACGGACGTCCTGCGCAATATATAAGTCGCACACTCACTAAGGCGGAACAGTACTATGCCGTCACAGAAAAGCAATTACTTGCCGTACAATGAGCGCTACGGAAGTTAAGATATTTTGTCATCGGGGGACACGCAGACGTCTTTACCGACCACAAAGCGGTAATGCATTGGAGATCACTATGTATTGAGAAGAAACGAGTACATCGAGCCATTGAAGGACTGGAGGAATACGATATATCAATTCATCATAGAGCTGGAATCGAGAATGCGGCGGCCAATGCGCTCAGCAGAATTTCCACTGTGCGGGTTTCGCCGCTTATAAAAGTCTCTGAAGAACAGGGAAGAGATGCCACATGTCAGGAAATAGTCAATCAATTAAAAAACGGCACAGTGGTGTCTGCACCATATAAAACGTTGAGTCTAAAGAACGGCCTGTTGGTGCGGAAAGAAGGACAAACAGTGCAATGGTTTGTGCCAGAATCTATAAGAACAGAATTAATGGCCTTTTGGCATGAAACGTTAGGACATCCCGGCGCTGGGCGGCTCATTGAGACATTGCAGTCACGATTGTATTGGCCTGGCATGTCCAAAGTAATTCGTAATTGTCAACAGTGCACTACATGCCAACGTTGTAAACCACAAAAACGAGAAAAAGTCATTCCGATTGCTTTCAATGCCACTGCACGGAACGAGTTTCTGCATATCGACCTGGTAGGTCCACTGCCGGTAGCTCGCGGCGGGGTGTCCTATGTGTTTCCATGGTCGATAAGTTTACCCGATGGGTCGAGTTTGTACCACTGAAGAAGATCACAACAGAAAAGATTATAACGTGCTTAGAAGAGCGATGGCTCAGTCGATTCGGTGCACCACAAGTTATTGTTACCGATCAAGGCGCACAGTTTGAGTCGAAAGAATTTAATCAGTGGTGCAAAGACCTTGACATAAAGCATTCCGCACAGCCACTTATCACCCGCAAACCAATGCGACAGCTGAGCGCGCACATAGGACGATGAAAGAGGTACTGCGATGTTGGTGCCACGAGAGCCCGGGAACGTGGAGAGACAAATTACATTTGGTCGAGCGGGCCATGCGCTTTACAGTCTCAACAGCTACAGGATTCGCTCCAACGACCATGGTCTATGGAGGACACATAAGACTGTCAGGTGAACCTGTAATCCAAGGATCCCATGAGCGCTGCACCATAGCGGATATTCAGGAACGACTAAAACAGTTAACTGAATATGTAGGCGCCACACAGCGACAAGGCTATGCAAGGCAACCGACACGCACTCGCCTAAATGTCGGCGACTATGTCATGGTAGCGAAGGTCGAGCCCATGGCACTGCAGGCTGTCAATGATGGGCCGTATCGCGTGGAGAGGGTGGACGCAGAGCACAATACTGTTTTTGTTAGCCTGCCCGATGGACCACGAGCTGTTGCACTGGATCGTTTAAGCAGAGTGCGAAAGCCGATTCCTGAGGGGGGAAGATGTGGCAATGGCCACCTTTAAGACAAATAATGAACAAAGGGTCTTATCTAGGGCAGACATTATTTCAACAGAAATTCCTCGCAGAAGCGCCCGTATAAGAATGAAGCAGTCAGCCCAATGAGAAAAGCAGACTTCGAGCTGAAGTGAACATAAATTAATAAATGTGTAAATTTGTTTTATTAAATCGATGCTCGTTGTGCGAGCAAAATTCTATATATAATTGAATAAAAATAAAGCATTTGTGTACATTTAAAAAGGCTTCTGATGGGTTGGAAACGTTGATTCAGGCATTGACTTCTCAAATGAATAATTTAACTGCAGAATTAGGCATAATTAAGGCTCGTCTAGACGATACGCTAATAATAAACACAGACGACATACATGTACGTGCACCATCCAACATAGGTGAACAAAACACAAACTCTGGCGAATTATTTCTCATAGACACTGGATCAAATGTAAGCTTACTACGCAACAATTATTTCGAACCCACCCACCCAGTCAACATCAGTAGTCTTACCTGTGCCAATGGCTCCAATATAGCGACATTTGTGGTACGAGTACACACAATCTCGTTCTCCAACCCGAAAAGATGTTTCAATTATCCTTTCATCATTGCCAGCACGACAAGAAACGTCATTGGACGTGACTTCCTCGAACACTTCGACCTTATTATTCGTCCAAGAACAAGAGAGATACGCACTGCCGATAATCAGTTGCAATCATCAGCGCTAATTCTTACTTACTTTACTTTACTGCGGCTGACTCCTTTTGGAGGATAAGCCGGCTCCACATTTCATGGAGTTTCTTGGGAATTTGGTAAAAGTGGTGTCCCCTCACCACTCGGATCAGCGCTAAAACACACGACTCGCGCCAAAGCAGTCTCATCCATACAGCTAATTCCTCATGTACCACAACTGGACGATGTTCTAAAGCGACATGAAGAGATTTTCAAACCTATCTCCTTTATGCCCGATCTCAAGAGGAAGCGTGTCATCACAGCTCATCGTGTCATCTTATCGAAGCCACTTCCTCATCCTCCTAGAGCACATCCATTGGCACCACACAAACATGGGGCCGCCGAGCAAGAATTCGCCATGCTACGTACACAAAGCATCTGTTCACGAACCAGCTCACCATTTGCGTTGCCGATGGTAGTGGTACCAAAGAGTGAACCCGGAACATTCAGAGTGTGTGGGGATTAACGTATTCTCAATTATTGCACACAGTCTGATTCGTACATTCTGTCTAATCCAGCTGATCCACTCAGATCTGCTATCGGTCATGCTATGTACTGAAAACTCGACCTAGTGAAAGCCTACTAAAAAGACTCCGTATCCTTTACTGCACTCAGATTCACCGGAAATGGCTTTCACGAATATCATTATATGCCTTTCGGTCTCAATAACGCATCTCAATCATTTCAACGCGTTATGGACGAAATATTAGATGGTCTACCATTTGTAATTCCCTACTTAGACAACATTCTGGCATTCTCCAACTCAATGTCCGAACATATGCAGCATATTGACATTCTACTCGCACGTCTAGCAGACTATGGCCTCCGGCCTCATGACAGCAAATGTGTCTTTGCTCAAAAATAAATTGAATTCCTCGGTCATCAAATTTTTGAGAAAGGCTGACACCTATACCTGCTATGGTTCGTGCCATTCAAGATCTACAGCCTCCAATCACCGTTCGAGCCTTACGACGATTCTTGAGCAAGATGAACTAATACTCTCGATTCGTACATGGCCCTGCCAAGATTCTGGCACCTCTTAACATATATCTCGTGCCAGAAAGCCGTTTTGTCAAGAAATCACAACTGATTCAGCTCAACATGGATGACATGCAGGCTTATGGGGATGCCAAAAGGGCCTTATGCAAAGCGACCATGCTACATTCTCCTGATTGGTCTCAACATTTTGACTTGATCACTGACGCATCCGACGTTGCCACAGACGCAGTACTTCAACAATCCATCGATGGTATACACCGACTTATCGCGTTCTTCTCACAAAAACTACAACCTCGCGAGACGCGATATGATACATTAGGGAAAGAGTTACTAGCAATCTACCGTTCGATTCTAAACATCCACATATGAAGTGACAACCGATCGTGGCGCACATTTCCTCGGCGTAGAGTTCGCTTCCCTACTGAAATACTATAATGTCAAACACTACGTGACCGCAGCTCGTAATCCCAGAACAACTGTTTCGTTGAAAAGCCACACCAGGAACTGAAAGCGGCGCTCAAGGCTAGCCCAGAAGAAAATTTGCTTGCGGCTTTGCCGAAAGTACTCCTGTCAAGGCGTACAAGACCTCGAGAGCCGATCAAATGTAGCTCCGCTGAAATGGTATTTGGCGAATGTCTACGGCTGCCTGGCGAACTAGTCCGATCACGCTCTGAAACTGCGATAACGATGAAAGATCCGGCATTTCTGTTTTCACTTCGAAGTTACTTACAATATAACGCTCAAAATCGGCTGATCTGTCCTACACGTCAGCAACGTGGTTTAATCTATAAACAAAAAGGTTTTGATAGCTGCAAATGGTTCTTCGTCACCAACGGCATGGATAACAGGATTCTAGACAAACCGAAGCGCGGTCCTCATCGTGTGTTAGATCGACGTCAGAATTGCATAATTTTGGAGATTAATGGCTAAGCTGAAGCTGTCTCCAAACACAGATTATCCCCGGCCGACGTTGATCAAAATGACCTGCTGTTCCACGATGTGGAGATGAAGAGACGAGTATTCCACCTCCAGACAATTTTGTTGATCACGGGCTGACGTATTGGTCGCCTTGGTGAAGACTAGCCTATATAATGTGTAACGTTTAACAATTATTTTAAACCTCACCTCTCGGTTGTCTGGTGTGATCATTGCAAAAATGGAAAAGGATAATTGCTGATATATTATAAGGATGGGCACTTAGATCCCAGACGAGCCAATTTTAGTCTGTATTTCATCAACATAGGCACTGCTGAGACCGCAGCGGTAGGATTCTTTGAGTATTTGTGTTGTCAATAACATACTCTCAGTAATGCATCGAGACGCCAACAAATATTAGATATAGTGAAACTGTTCAATTTAAGGCCACTGTTTTATTCTGCTTGTTTCACCCATACGCTACATAACTGTACAAACCACATGTATAAATGTCCTCTTAAATATATGCACAGTCGCTTTACAAATGTGTAACGACACAAATCAATCGCCGACATATTGCGTAAATTAAATTCAAATTTATTTACGTTGCACCAATGAGAAAAAAGAAAAATTGCCGTTTAACCACGTTTAACCACGTTTAACCAATAGTGTGCAAGTAGACATATTGCATGCTATTTAAGCACGGTAATTTACCATGCAAGTCAGTTGTCGTCGTATCTGCGTTCTGCCTCGTGTTACACATGTGCGTGCTGTCGGCTGTCAATACCTACGCTGGATATTGATTTTTTCACCAACAATTGGCAACATTCGTGACTCACCGTGTTGCACTTCAGCCAGCAAGACGAGCCAATAAATGCAGAACTTCAACCAAATCGTCCACTCGTAATAACAACAGCAGGAATCACAACGAGAGTCTACCCAAGGAACAGAACATCAACTTACATATATATAACTTACGCGAACGCCGCCAAGGCCCTCTTAAGGGCCCCCGTATCAGTAACTAATCTCTATTCAGAGCACCTTAACCGAGTTTGTAACGTCGTACGGCATTTACTTGAAGCCGGGGCGTTTACAAATGCTATTCATTTTAGAACTATACATAGTTATATGAATATGTGGCCAAAGTTATATTTGTTTTTAATGTGAAAACACTGTAATATTTAGTCCAGATTATTCATCTGTATAAATGTATAATACAACATTGGAAAAGAATATGTATACTGCGAATATTTCTGTTTTTCATCTATTGTTTTGTTAAGATTTTGGATGCATTTAACTTATGTTGATTATTTCACTATTAGACTTTTATGTAACGACGACTCCTAAGGTATGTTCTCATTCACCTTTGCTTTAATACATTACAGTCGTGACTACTTAAATAAAAGTATTCCGCAGCCATATTAACTTTTCTCGCGAATTTATAAATCATACAAGCTAATGTTTTAGTCATAAGAAATTGTGGTATACTTTTATTTGACAATGTTGATGCCAAAAATACCCAGTATTGTAGAGGAAGATATTTCCTCCGACATAAGTCTTACTATTGTCAGGACACTGCAAACATAGTAATAAGCAACGATATTTCTATAGACAATGATTAATTATTTTAGTACACAATTAACGAAGTTAACTATGTGTAGAGGTCACTACCAGAAGAGAGCCTCTGAGATGCCAGGCCCGGACAATCCATATATGCGGTGTGCTCATATACTTTGGAACACCTCCATGTTAATCACAGCAAATAATACGCAAATAAATAATCTGATCTCGTAACACGAATTTATTACTAAAATCAAAATAGTAATGATAAAACCAGAAAGTTGTTACAAGTTAACAGAGATAATTTTGCGTCCAGTACACTAAACAGACAACTCAAAACTCACTAATTAACAATTCTTACATAGTTAACATCGTTTTTTGTTTACTAAAATAGTTAAACATTGTTTATAGACATGGCATTGTTTAGTACTATGTTTGCATAGTAACACAACGTGTAAACAGTGTCCTGACGAAGGTAAGACTTTTATGTCAGAGGAAATCGCTTCCTCTACATATGTAAGAATTATAATTAATCGATTTTCACAATATACACATGTTATCATTTTGTCCTTCAATCGTACATATTGTGGACTTTCTGGAACAGGTAATTTAATAATTCTGTTTTTCACGTCTTATTTCTTTCCAGGTTATTTGATCGGGTGTTTTGCTACGTAAGAAGTACACAGTCGGTTTTCCTAACACTAAGTTATCAAATTAATAATTAAGTAAGATCAGCATAAAAGCTAATTTTAAGTTTGAGGACACAACCAAATTAGCTCAAGATATGGCAGGCATGAATTTAACAGTAGTGAACGAGAGTACTAGCTTATCAGGTTCATTTGGACAGTTAAGGACTGAACACGACTTGACATCTATGGGGTTCTCAGACTAATAGGTTAGGAGCTTCTACGATATGAAAATTAATTTTATATGGGGTTGTGTACCTCTGCAGCAGAAGGGGCATCTAGTTGAACGAGTAGAGAGATACAAATACAAATCTAAAAAAAACATTATGTATGAGTGAGTTTGATACTGTCTAGCAGACGTTAATAATTACAATGGGACTGGTGCAGAATGTGTAAAATTAAGTGAAACAAGCCTAAAACTCTTAGCATAGGAATGTCGGCGAGAGAATATGATTACTCATAGAAGAGTGGGAAATTGAAATTAGTGTCTCCTTAAACGCTTGTTTATTGTCTTCTATTAAAATCTTTCCATCGAGACAACACAAATTTGTTTGTGAGGTGAGAACAAACCACAGACAGTATGTTAGAAACTGGTTAAGTAACTTTATGCAGCAATGCAACCTCGCCTCAGTTTGACCTTCAATTATGAGGCCAAGAAAATTTGTAATTTTAATGCTTTGGGCACGTCGTTGCTCAGTCTTTTGTTTGTTATTAGTATAATTAATAAATTTGGCAAAAAACTTGCTGGTGGAACTATCTTTTAAATAGTAAAAGTTTGCACCCGGCTGTCCGACTATATCAATAGAAAGCTTATATTTAGAAGACGGGAAATGGAGAGACTAGATTAAAAGGTTACGTTTACGATGGACATATAACTCCACTGATAGAGCTGTCTGCCTAATTCAACAGGTGTGGCCATGAAGAAGAGATAGAAGGATTTTCAGGCAGAACCACTAGAAAACTCCAAATATTAGTAACTCGTTCTAATTGACTGGCTGATATTGGAAACAGATTTTGGAAAAGCATTGAAGTGGTAGATGTGAATTAAAGATTATGTGGCATAGAAAGAGACCGTTAAAGAAAACCAGTTGATGCAGACGATTTTGAAGATGTAAATAAACTTGAGTACTTTTAAAACCTACTGATAAAATGGATATTCAATTGTTCCCATCATCGTCGTCATCATGCACAGCCATACAGAAGCCAAAATTGACTAATGCTTCACTGTCATATAACCATAAAGAACGAACGTTAGTGCCGAATAAACACGAGAAAATCTGGAAAGATATATCAAAGAAATCCGCTTGTCGTCTAGAAACTCAAATTGTCCCCAATACATGCGGTACGTGACTATGTTTACTTCTCTTGAGATAAGTTTATCGTTTCTATTATATTTCTATTAAAATATGGTATTTGGTGGGCTGAACACTTCAAAGATCAATTTTTTAGGCCTCCGCGTCAGTTCCGATTCCCGAAAGCACATCTGCGTCAACAGTGTGGAATATTAGTCTCGAAGAACCATCCTAGTTAGAAGTACGCGGTGCAATCCTATCTCTTAAACACCGCAAAGCCGCAGGCCACGATGATTTGCTTCCACGATTGTTTAAGGATGGTGTTGAGGCCCTTGGGTCACTACCATAATAGAGCCTCTGAGATGCCAGACCCGGACATCTTCCCGAGCGAGTTTCAACATGTTGTTCTTGTACTTCACTAGGTTTCACTTTCATATTGCATTAGTCTCTGTCCAGGACTTCTTGATTGTGCTCCTCCATAGGTACTTGATAGTACGCTTTCTGCAGATCTAACGTTGTATATACATCCTACCCCGTTATATCCCTGAGCAAAGTATTCTGGTTCGGTAGAGGATACGAATCACCTTTCGTTACCGAGTTCAATAGACGATAGTTACCACAAACCCTCCATTGACCTGCTTCAGGTTTAGGAACAACCTCGATTGGAGATGTAAAGTTGGAATTTGAACACCAACAAATTCCTTCTTATCTCAGCCACTTAAGTTCTTCAATAGCAACCTGCTGCTTATGTTGTGCTAACAGCTGAGCCTTCGGTGAACAGGGTAGTGGTTCCACCAATTCGATTTGGTGTTCTGTGCCTGTCTTTAAACCCTTTCACTTAGCATTGAATGGTAGAAACATGGCCAGGTGTTTCTCGATGACATCCACAAAGTCATCGGTGACGACGGGTCTGGGTGGTCTCACTGACCTAACTACTGAGGTCCCAGTCTCAGCATAGGTCACTATCCCAGTGCCTTGTCCAATGGTTCTAGATTTGGGATCTAAAGCGAGATTAAAATGGATTAAAAAGTCCATCCCAATGATGTTATCCTTTATATCAGCGACCAGAAAATTCCACGTAAATGGCGATTTCTGTCCCAATGTCACTGACAATTCTTTAACTCCCTTAACCTCAATTGGACTTCCATTAGCAGCCCATAGTTGATAATCGAATGTGGGGCTATCAATTTCCACCACATCAGATCGAACTATGCTCACCTCTGCACCCGTGTCTATTAAGAAGTTTAACCCAGTAAGTTCATCTGTTATAACGAACTTATTGTTGCTATAACCAGCTGCCTCTTTGAGATCACCTTCCAGCCGAAATCTAACAGATTTACGGACTGTATTACCGCGCGTTTCTTCTATCGAAGCTTCCGAACTTAACTTAGATGACTTTAGTATGCCACGAATATGCATACCTTGGAGCCTCGCATGCGCACCTCCCCTCTACGGCTCCTATTAGTGGGGGTTCCACTAGTTTTCCGGTGGCTTAGAGCATCCCCCTCCTGACATTTTCCAAACTCGGCGTATTTACGATGCAAAATATACCACTCGCGTGTTCCTTGAACACTACGCGATTCGCCTTTCCAATGCTTGGAAGTTGAACTTCGAATCCGAGAATTCACCCTACCTCTGTTGGAACTTTTCCTCTTGGGTTCCATCCAACTCACGTCCCGTCGGAGATTACTTAATTTACGGTCAGGAGTCTCTCTGAGAGATGTCTGAGTTGCTTCTCCAGGCGTGAATCTGCTGTTACTGCATACACCACAGGTTCTTTCTGACAATACACTTTGTCGATCCTGGCGCGGTCGCCATTTTTTGCAGAGGCCCTTTAGTCACTACCATAAAAGAGCCTCGGAGATGCCAGGCCCGGACAATGCATATATGCGGTATGATCATCTAATTTGGAGCACTTAAGTTATCTTTCTAAACTTCAAAGGTGCATTTGATTCGGTGGATCGCAATGTTTTATTCCATATATTATCAAAGAGCGGTGTGCCCACAAAATTTGTTAATATTATACGAGCTATCTACAAATACTTCTGGTCGCGTTAAGGTCTACAACGAATTAACGCATAACTTTACAACCAGCAGTGGTGTTCGTCAAGGTTGTCCACTTTCCCCATTTTTGTTTAATGTTGTAATCGATGCTATTATGAACAACACTCTCCCACACATTAAGGATACTAGAGTTGAAGTTCTTCCGGGCGATAAACTAGTTGATCTTGACAATGCGGACGATATCGTACTATTATTAGACAATCAGGATGCTGCCCAGGTCACCTTGAATATATTAACAGACGTTGTTCCGTCTTTCGGTATGAAATTCGCATCGTCTAAATGTAAGATACTGTTACAGGATCACCCACCACTCACTCCAACGTTGCGACTGCAGAATGAAGATCTAGATATAGTCGGCAGGTTTATATATCTTGGGAGCTCTATCAATAACGTCGACAATATGTCCAACGAGGTGAGAATACGGATCGCGAAAGCTAGAGTATCTTTCTCGAACCTTCGCCATTCATGGATAAACGTGAATATTTCACTTTGCCTAAAAGGTCGTGTTTACAATGCATCTGTACGTACAGTCTTACTATACGCTAGTGTAACTTGGCCCTTTAGAGTTGATGATTTGAGACGCTTACAGGCATTCGATCATCGTTTGAGAAGTATAGCACATGTTGGTTACCAACAACGAATAACTTATGTTGACATCCGTAGACGTATTTTTTGATCTGACAATAAGAGCTCGTCGTTAGAAGAACAAATAAGGCTCCATCAACTTCGTTGGCTCGGTCACGTTTTGCGTATGCCCTCATTTCGATTGCCCATTAGAGCTCTGTTCTCTCATCCAGCACCAAATTGGCGTAAGAAACAAGGTGGGCATATTTTGACATGGCAGAAACAATTGAAGTCACTTACATCCAAATTGGGTAGTTTAGGAACCACTCGTCTGCCAGGATGGGGTCCTCGTGCGCATAATTGTTCTTGGTTAGGAACCCTTAGCGATATGGCATCGAATCGAGCTCAGTGGCGATCTTGTTGCAGATGTCTAGTAGAATCATCTTCGTAACTGTCTTTTCTTAGTAGGGCAAAGTTAGCTGCGAGGTTTGGTTTGTTTATGACGTGATACAGTGAAATCCGCAAGGAAGCTGTATTGCTGATGTCGCCTTGCCCGAATGCTAACTTGGCCATAATGGTGTTGTGGAGAGGTTTAGTTTGCCTCATTTCTGTGAGTTATCCTGATAAATTTACTCATAGTAGCAAGGTATTCCTTCTCTCTCTGCCTCTCTCTCTCTCTCTCTCGTAAATCTCACTGATAATTTGTCTAAATTCATCTTTTTCGCTCCTTCTTGTTATATGGCAGTGAAATATTAGTCACTTTTGACTTTTGTGTGGCTGGACATGATGATGATGATGATGATGATGATGAGATCAAGGGTTACTTAATTGATAATCACGTCATTTGCAATACTTGGCGCGTTGATGAATTTCAGTTTTGATTTCCTAGAAGAATGACCATCAATAATATGTTACACTTCAACACTAAGTACAACTTATTGGCAACATTATGGCACTATTAACGTTCATCTGCTGAGTAGCAGGCGGAAAAATTATTGTAAAGCTTACAATCAAGAGTGCGATATTATACTTTTGCAACAGCTTCCACGTGTTGAAGAGCTTTGGTTGTAGTAGAGGTAGAAAACACTGTCTTAGATTTCCTCATCGCAAGATAGGCCGTGGCTTCTTCACGAACATAGATACATCAGCATCTAAACTGTTGCTTCACTGCTGCATGACCACGAAAATACAGTTACAATGAAAAATAATAGTGCGAAAGAAGCACTGTAAAAGACAGTTGACTTAGAAAAGGTTTTATTTTGCTAAAATGGATATATTTACCTAGACAGCACGAAAACAGACAACTTAAACTACTGTTAAATACTGTTTGTTACTAGGTTCGCAACACCTATAAATTAAACTACTACCAAACAAATTATATAGGTAAAATAATTTTCAAATTAAGTTGGCCTAACAAATTCAGTTTAATTGTAGTTGTGCTGTATTGCTTCATAAACAAGACCATTCCTTACAGTTAACTTTTCCAACCTAATATATGACAGTTAGGACGATGATGACTATTACTAATCTACATAGATCGCCAGTGAGCATGGGTTGATGTCAGGTCGCCGAGAGTTTACAACGAAGAACTATGATGGACACTTTGAGACATATATATATACTAACTGATTTCAATTTTTTGACATTTAGAATTGTATCTTTAATATACTGCATCTATCTGGCAGGGCTGAGAGAATATTGTTGTTCAGAGCAATCGAACTGTGGACATACGTTAAATGCGACCGAATCTTATTCGTTTGTCAAATGCGGGTATATATAAATATATATATATATATATATATATATATATATATATATATATATATATATATATATATGCCTTTAAGATCAGCTTTGGAGATTCGTTTTTGATAACTTATATGGACTCTTTGTCTCCCTCAGCTGTGGTCGAAGGTCTGTAAGCGGCTCAGGTCCTCAACTGTAAATGACTACATCTCTAAAGTTAAGCGAAACTGCACGTGCAAATGCAATATGCGCGTGATCTTTAAGGAGAGTTGAGATACTCTAGTTTCACCACAAATGGTGAAGAAAGGAAAAGTCTAATATAGCTTTTGAGATTCTCATGTTGATTTAATCACTCGTGTTCCTGCAATTATTGACTTAGATTTCAATATATATCAACATTTCATCTACCTATACAATTTCACATTAAAGCTGCAATTTGCAAGAGAGTGGTATATATTACCAATGGACGGAGTGACGACTGATAATCTATTTATTCAAGGAACCATGAGCTGAATATATGTTGCAGAATAATTATGCATCTGGACAGATAGTGCTCATCAGCCTTGGTTGGCGGACTATCTATGAGAAGGAAAACTCAGAATACAAATCATTCTCACTAGGAATGAGCGGCCTAGTTTTCTTTTACAGTCTACATATAATCATGAACGACTTATGGTTATATGGCAGTGAAACATTAGTCAGTTTTGGCTTTTGTATGACTGTGCATGATGATGATGATGATGATGATGATGATAATTATGCAATATCGCCTGAACTGTTAAGGTCGCTGATTGACCATCTGGGACAAAATCGTCATCTGCTTCTTAAACGTGTTAAGGTGTGTAATGGAAAATTGCCCAAGTAAATAGAAGCTGAAAAAATGGACATCCTTTTTGAACATTTCTTCTGGTAGTGAAGCTGTGCGATATTTCATTATAAATTCTAATGTAACCGGGGATTTTTAATTTGAATTAAAGAAGAAACCATGTATGAAAACATACATTTTTATAAAGCAATTATATAAAACAGTTAAAAAGCATTTTATTTTCGCCATTACACACCTCGACTATGATATCTGGCATATTGGATAGTTAATTTTATGACACTAATCTATACTGTTTATCATATTTATATATTTTGAATTGCGGAGACCTAACATGTATTCAATTATATTTTAGGTATTACGTACCTAATGGCAATTGGTTTCAAATTGAAATATCTGTTAAAGTCAGCGTAAACATACACATGTGTTTCATGCTTATTGGCGGTTCAATTGTAGAAACTGGAACTGCTCCTCAACTCCACTATATATTTGGTAAAATAATTTGGTAATCTTAGCGGCACTCAGAATCATTATATTGGTTCCATTTACCTGCTCGGTATGTATCACATATAGTTAGTCCGTTTTGAAGTCCCCTTACTTACGACTTCATACGAAGTTATCTCTACTACTGCTTTTGTTTGCATACTTATAGTAGATTGCTCCGTACAAAAGTCACACATTTCTTGGCCAAACATGTAGTGGGTTTTGGGGCGTAGTGCTGGCTCCTATTGATGGGTCACCAGTAATCACTACCAATAACGAATAAGTAACGCCGAGATCCGTAGATGTATTTGACGACTCGGCCAACAAATGCTCCTAGATGGAATAACAAATAAGGCCCCATCAACTACGTTGGCTCGGTCACGTTTAGCGTATGCCCTCAATTTGGTTGTCCAGTAAAGCGCTGTTCTCTAACTCAGTGCTAGACAGGCGTAGGAAACTGGTTGGGCAGATTTTGACATGGCAGAAATAGTTAAAGTCAGCTGCATTGTCTGCCAGGATGGGGTCCACATGCGCATCATTGTTCTTGGTTGAAACACTTGTGTGATATGGCATCGGATCGAGTGCAGATTTTTAGTAGAATCATCTTCGAAACTTTCTTTCCTTAGTTGGACGGAGTTAGCTGTGAAGTTTAGTTTTGTTTATTATATGATACAATGAACATCGCAAGTAAGCTGTATTGCCGAATTTGCTTTGTAATAATGGTGTTGTGTAATGGTTTGTTTTGCCTCACTTCTGTGTGTTACCTAGAAAAATATACTCATAGTAATTATGAACTATCTCTCATAAATGTATAATAATTTGTGTGCCTAAATTATTATTTTTATATTTAAACTAAAAAATACTTGCTTTTTTTCTCTTCTCGTGGTTATTTGGCATTTAAACATTAATTACTAATTCCTTTTGTATTTCTGTGCATGATGATGTGTACATGGTTTTGCTTCTTGTTAATGCTGATTTTGGAATATCCTTCGTGTTCACTTTAAATTATTTTGATTTTAAAAATGCGATACCTAATATGAAGTTGCATATATTTCAGTTGGTTTTGAGTGGACTGTAACATTATACCCCGTTGCGCATTCATTGGGGTTGGCTTATATTAAGAATTTATTCCTCTTCGATGTTTTGCTAACGAAGGCCGACAAGCATTATCGGCCTTGGTGCCAGTGGCCAATGTTTCCTTCAGCAGCCGAAACTTTCCCGTTGCATCTTGCACGCTTTATCTCATTTTGTCAATAGCCATTTATCTTTGTGCTTTTGCATATAAGAACAGAACGTAAAGCAGCTCGTAAAGTGTGATGGTGACTGGATCCCATTAGAATCAGTAAGGATCATACTACCATTCCCGATATAACTACACTGGGGCACGCTGGTCGGTAGGTCAATAATTCCAATGACTACGAGTTACTATCATAGAAAGAAGAATAGTTAAAGTATGAATAGAAGGTTCAGCTTCAAAATCCTTATATCACGAAATATATCCAGCAAATAACCGCGATGAGCAAAGAAACATCATTTTGAAGGACGAATCTGTTTTCTACTATCCGGCTTGGCTGTGAAAGTTCATTTGATTTTCTGCGTAGCCATATGCTCAATTTGCTTTTAGCGCAATTCTGTCGCTGAATGGGCAATTGGCGAACCCTTGGCAGTCAGTATGTGAGTTTGAGTTATGCATTTACGTCGTCTTTATTTATGTTTGCGTTTAGTGGAAATGTGAATGGTGTACTATGCCTTTTTAAAATCATAGAATGTTTTCGGTTTTAGTTTTATTCAAATGTCAACTAGTGGCTCTTCTTCCGGAGGCGCTGAGTAAGTCAATTGAAATTTTATATTGATTAAGGTCTAGTTCGCATTTTCCTGTTAAAATCACTTCTGTGCCGGGTCGACCACAGCCTATTGTTTATCATAACCAAGATGGAACACCACGGGTGTCTACACAAAAAAGCGTCATTATTTCGCATCAGGCTATACCCGGAGGAAATCCGATCAAAGTTACACCGATGTCGACAACCAACGCGAAGATTGTAACAAAACAGATATTGAGCAGTTCTGGACCTCGATCTCTTAAAGTGACCACAATCAAGTCAGCAGAGAATGTGTCTGTTGGTACACCAGTTCTAGTCAGCAACAATGCTGCTTCTGCAGTTAATGCGGTTGCAAGCAATATAGTTCAGAGCAGCGGACCGAAAGTACTGGCTGCAGTTTCATCTACGTCGCAACCAAGCACATCAGTTAAGATGGCCGCAACACTCAGTGCTCGTCAGAGAATTCTTGGTATCGCAGGAAGTTCCGGAAATGCTGTTGCAATATCGCGCCCGTCCTCAAAGATTGCCCAAGCTAGTTCTGCTTCGAATGAACAAGAAGCGCCTGTACAGAAGACAATTATTCGGGAGATGCAAGTGAGCTTGATACATTTTTAAAGTGGCACAGCCTGGAATATTGTTCACGCTAGACACAAGGCATTTTTAAAGGGTTACTAAATAACACTTTTTTATGTTGTTAACAGCTTAAATTTTTATCAAAATTCCATTTTAATGGTATTTATTCTTTTCTATATTTTGGAAATAACCGTCCATTTTGAATATATTTTTATTATTTACAAAATTATGTGATAAACGATAGGTTCGTGTACCAAACCGCACTGACAAGCGTTTTAGTGTTCTAAGATTCCACGTTGCAGATCGTCTCAGCCTTGTAGGCAATAGCAATAGTTCTGCTGGCCAGTCAGGGAGTAGTGGTAGCAGTTATAACCATCAATCTACACCTGAAGTTTTTATGCAACGTGAAAATAATTTACGCCAGTTCAAGGGTGCCATGATGCTAAACAGTGCAATGAACAGTGATGGAACAGCGCGGCCAACACATGGCGCAGGCAGTGAGTTTGGGCGTGAAGCGCGTGAAGAAGCACGACTTCGTCGGTATGGCATTGGACTGAATAACCTGTCGACTAAAGCAGCAGGCTACCGGCCAGAGGACCAGCCCTGGCTACTGACTGTCGGCAAAGGAAGCCATGCACGACGATTCAAAGGAGTGCGGGAGGGCGGAGTAGCCGAAAATGTGCAATATTTTATATTTTGCCAATGCAAGGATGGTAACTTTGATGCGTATCCTGTCAGTGAATGGTAGGTGCCGATACAAATCTGTCAGGATTGGTTAATATGTTCGTATAGTATGTCTTTGAAGACGTTCGTTAGGACAAGTAGAGCTTTTATGCATAAATTATGTTATGATGATTGCACATGCGTCGATGTAGTGTTAATTTATAAATACCTTTGATGTCAGATTCGCTTATTTTAAGTCGTTAACGTCGCTTCCTACAAAAACATGATTTGCCTCTGCGCTGAAGTTGCAATAAAGATCTGTGAAGATCATTAACCATGTTTGTGGTTTTTTTAAATCGCAAATTAATTTTCTTTGCTGAATGGTTGGGAATCGTCATGTACATGTTCACAAAATTCCGAGGCATACTGCCTACGTAGAACTGCTAGCCAAATATGGTATTTAATGGCTCTCTAGTCAAGTAAAGCCTTTGTTGCAAAACTTGATACTGAAAAGATAACACAACGCCTGTCTGGGTCGTTAGCTCATTTAGATGGATGAAGATTTGATTATTCCTGTTTGCTAGCACCGAATGCGATGCGTTATCGTATAGTCAAAGTGTTGGTGATCTAAAGACCTGCAATACCTGAAATGTTAGGTTGCAGTTAGCTGTCTTTGAAGAGCTGGTTGGCCGACAAGGCTAATTTACTCCTTTTCCAATGGCGACAATTTGTTTTTTAGAGCCGCAACTACACAAAAATGCACCTTGAAGTGTATGGCTTGTTTGGTTGTATGAGTCCTGAACCAATTTAAATGGACTAGTCGCCAATCAATTTTCTACTAGCCTTCCTCAGGGCTCGTGGAATTGAACAAGATTTAGTTTGTACCTAATGAAGGAAACGAACGGATCATCAGGCATTTTCTGAAAGCTTATTGTAGGCTTCATGTCAAAATTGCTGTATCTTGCAGATTTGATTTGTGCTTTTATTTTTGTATCAAAAGTTCTCATTGATATAGTTTCTAGTCCAGTAGTATATAATAAGAAATATACTCTGGAATTCTAAACTTTTAATTTGGACTCTATAATTCATTTAACATTTTCATGTAAATATTGTCCGAATTCTAAGCTAAATTTAGCTTAATAATCGAAGGGTCCTAACCAACCATCTCGGATACTCAATTATACCGTCAGTAAATACGTACGTAAATGGACAACAGCATTTCCTGCAAGTTAGGTTCCATTAGAGCCTATATAGTCAAGTCAGAGTTAACCAGGCATCTACATAGGATCCTGTCTGCCGCTACATATCCGCAAATTTGTGTTTACCCGATTATCTGTTGGCTAGTGAGATTACGATGCGATCTGATCGATAGGACGATACGTCGAATGATAGTATCGAACAATGATGTTAGCTAACATCTAGGAATCCAGCCTTCAACCGATGCTACTTCGGTGTTCTGATAAACACAATTTGTTGGAATTTTTTTAGATAATAACTCAGCAGATACAGGCGACGTTTCTCGACCAAATGGAACGATAAAGTTAACTCAAATAACGGCTGGATAAAACTATTTATCTCATCATTTTCGCTATTTTTAATGCATTTTGACGTTCACAAATTTCAGGTAGCTAAACAATTTTTGCAGGGACATCATGACTAAGCATAGCTTGCCATAATGTTTTGTGACTCCGAACCGCAAGCCACGCTGTAGTTCGAGAAGGTCGCTGTAACCGGCGGCGTAACTAGAGAGTGCGACAAAGTGCATACTTTTGTTCAACGAATCCGGTTTTCGTTTCGAATGTGAGTAGCGGTTGAATGTGTCCGAGTGTGCGATGTTTTGAGATTGAACTTCGGATGCTCAAATTTATTTCTGCATCTTAATATAATATCGAGATCCAAATCATCTACCGGTTCTGCTTCTCGCAAAGTTGCTTCCAAACTGAGACCGAATTAGTAATGCGGGTTTAGCCGGTTTAGCTGCTGTGCCTTATTAACCCATACGAACATTAGTAACTATCAATAAGCTTATTTAATGTTTTTGTATATTAATTTGCGCGCAACGTCTATTTAGAGCAGTAGTTTAAAAATACCAAAGCGTGTTTGAATACTCTGTCTTTATTTCATTTGGAGGGTGTTGATTTGGTCTTTTGTCTCATATTTGGAACAACAATATGTGCTTAGTTATAGATATACGCCCAACACTATCCTGCTTCTTTAAACACGATTGGTATGTGTTCTGCCATGCCAAAATTCTATTGTCAACTGTATATACATGATGATTATTTTTTGAAATTTGATTGCGAAGTGCC
>JAQBSW010004663.1:42500-66446 GCA_029291075.1 Eudiplozoon nipponicum
TAGCCGCAACCATAATGCCAATTCCAACAAAGATGATAACAATATTGCCGGTCTGAAGCGGAGTAAAATGCTATTGACTGATTTAGATGAATGGGTCCAGGACGATGAGGACGAAGATATGGGTGACGAGGACGAAGACGGCGAGACGAGCAATCAAATGGCTCGCAATACAGGAGTTGATGCTAATGCTGAAGGTCTAGACAAGGTAGTGATTTGTAGGTATTATCCATTGTTAGCGTAAAATTATAGTATTGGCCTATTCTACGTTGACTTATGGAATGGGCTTCGGCTAGCCTGCATGCAGAGTTTCTTTAGAGCTATTGTATTTGGGCCGTTTCTCCTTGAAATGCTGTGTTCGCTTTCGCAGTTTTTTGAAATATAATTTTTATAAGTCTCCCATCAATTGAATTATTGAGAGAATATCTTTTGCAAGATAGTGGAGTGCGAGCTTCATATGTTGAATCTCCGCGATTTGCGTTCGCGGGTTGTCGCTTTGCACTATCAGTCTCGCAAAGATCCGATTTATTCCCATTTCCAAGTATCCATCTTTTCCAGTAATTAGGTTGAAGGATGTTGAAATCTTCAGAAGAGATGAATCCACACCCAGCCTGAACGATAACGAAACAGATGCGTACTTGGATATGGGGATCAATAGGATATTTACGAAACTGTTGGTGTAAAGTGACAACTCGCGATCGCAAATCACGGAGATTCAACATAAGGGAATATGCAGTGCGTTGCAGCTGGCGGTAGTTTTGTTATGTTGTTCGATGACTGGTTAAATACAATGGGATTGGTGTTTACTTCAAGCACGCAAACTTGATTTAAAGAATTGTTACCACCACCCGCGCAATCAATTATTGTTTAAATTGTATTGCCTATATATGTATATGTGGCGAAAGCTGCAAACAGTTAATGTTCGTGACTGCATAGAAATTGTGCAGCCGACATTTCCAGTCAAGTTCAATGTATGCAAGACTGCTAGAGGTGAGAGCCGCATATCTAAATTTGATTTCCATATATATTCAATGCGGTTTGATCCTCGATAGTCAGTTTGCCGTCGTACTCTGATGATGATCATGGAAGGTCGAAACGCGTCAGTGCGTTGCAGCTGGCGGTAGTTTTGTTATGTTGTTCGATGACTGGTTAAATACAATGGGATTGGTGTTTACTTCAAGCACGCAAACTTGATTTAAAGAATATGCAGAGATGTTACACAATACATTTTTTTAGGTATTTGACATTGTTACTGTAAGTAGACTGCTGCATTTACTCTGTTTTTAATTGTGCAAGGTTATAAATTTATTCATTTATGTTGAAAATCTGCTATAAGTTGTAATGACACTACCTAGAGATTCTCGGAAACCATATTGAGTTGAATTAAATTCATCATATTAGATTGTACCCGAAGAGGTGATCAGGACAGTGGTGTGCAGATAGGGAAAAAAGAACTGGTATGAGAATTAGCTTATGATGAAATATAAATTATCAGGCATTGAAGGTTAACATTTTATTGCACTATTTAAATATTAGCATGACTTTTCTCTAAAATGTGTATTAGAATGTTCGAGCAATATTGTGCTGGTTTTATTTGATTAATTTCATTTTTGTTGATTTATGCATGAAGACTATAATTTACAATACACACGATGTCAAGCTGTGTCTTTACTACCGAGAATATTTTCTAATAATGGCATCTTAGTTTTGAACTAATTTTGATTTTGATTATAATACCTTATTGTTTTCATACGTCTTCGCATAAAATGGTGATCAATTTAATTAACTGGGTTGTTAGTTTGTCGTGAATTTGGCCATTATTTCATTATTATTTTGGACGATCAAACAATGAACTAGGTAATGTTGTTGTTCCTTGCGCAGCGCTGTTATTCAATTCGATTCCGCAATTTGGTTGTGCGGAACAATTGATAGCACTTGTAGGTCGGTAAAATCTTGATTTCCTTACATTCCCCTGTGCACAGATTGTGATTGGTAATGGTTGTTGGGTTCCCACTTGTTCCGTCGCTCTGAAGCCGTCAATCAGCTGCTTGTTTGAAAAATCTGGTTTCAAGACCATTTTCAGACAAGCAGCTGATGGACGACTTTAGAGTTAAGGGACAAGTGAAACACATCAATCAATGCCAAACACAATCTGTGCACCTGGAGATGAAAAGAAATCAAGATTTTACCGACCTACGAGTGCTATCAATTGTTCCGCACAAACAAATTGAGCAGTCAAATTGATTGAACTAGATAACCTTGTTGTTTTGGATTTACTTTGCAAGCATACTTTAAAGAATACACTGCGAGATGAGTGCAAGGTTTCTAGTGAGCCAGTTTTTTTTCATTTGAATTTCACGCTCCGTTGAAGTGCTACATATCACCATTAAAATTTTTAAAACAGATTTTAAATTTATGTATTTTACTTTTCGTTCTGATTTAACATGTGTATCAACATACTTAAAGCTTTCAGTTAGCAGGTGGTTTGAACTTGATGTGCCTGTCCATAAAATAGTTGTTGCATATTCCTGTCTACAGCAAGACCGCCATCATCATGTTCTCATGTGCTGGCAGAAATTATGGTAAATAAATAAACATGAAAGGTGTTTGTGTGTGCTTACACGAACTTTTAAATTTTGCTCATATTGACTCTGACATATCCTTGCAGTTTTGTGTAAGTTAACTTGTTACTAAGTACGTTTCATCTGAAATCAAAGGCGGCCGATATTAGCACAACTCCTGCACGGTTTCTTCAGTTTGTTAAGCTTCAGTTGCGTTTTGGTGTTCATTGCGGCCGTTATTTTAACTTCTTTCTGGTTATCATGCGTGATTCATTTATAGTCACCCTTAGTTGGTGTTATTTTTTTCATTTTCATCTATGCATATTTTTTATACTATTCAAATTCTATTCGAAGCTTTAAATTACCTTTATGCAAGAAGTTTTTTTCGTTCCCTGTTACTCTTTACCACTACTTTCTATTCTATGAAAAAAATTTAATTTGTTCAATTTACAATTAATAGTTTCTTGCGTTGTTGTATAAATTGAAAATATGCCATTTTAGTGTCCTGGTCATAGAATTTGAGGGTCGCTAACGGTGAGAGAGGGACATTTCTGTCGTGTCAAAGCAGTTTATAATGTGATTGAAAAACTTATTTTTCATCACATTGCCTCCATTGGTGAACTTTATTCTAAACTTATTTAAGTACTTTGCAATTAGGTTATTCCTGTGATTTTATTGGTAAAAAAGATGCCATTGAAATTTCGTCGCAAATGGTCATTTATGCATTCCCCCTATGTCTCATTTTTATCAAAATCATCAAATTTCCTCAGTGTTTCGTATAAATTATTGTGTTTGCGCACGGCTACGCTGCTCATGAGCTTTGTATTTTTTAAAAAGCCAACAACGGCTAATTTCATTTAGAGCATCATTGTTTTCCTTTCTTGGATGTTGGATTTGCACTAGGAGTTCCGCAGAGATCTAATTGATCCCTATTTCCAAGTACGCGCTGAGTTAGTTTCATGGTGGCTGATAGTGCAAATCTACCGCACATGAAAGCAACCCGTGGATACTATAAATTTGATGATCGCACTGTGCAATTTAGAACAACCACAGCTAATTAGGCTTGGTATCAATGGATTGCTTTAGTAGTCCCATATCAAATTTTATATTTTGGAGATTTTTTTGTTTTTAAGCTGTTTTTGCATTTTTGCTGCAATACCATAGAGATGCTTTCCACATTCGCCCACGCTAAATAGTTTTCACTTTTTAAAATGTATTTTCATGTTTTTCAATTATGTGATTAGCTCCCTCTATCTGGTCTTATGAATTTACATTTGGTTCTTATATTTGCTTACATTTCGACCAAAAACAGTTGTTTAATAACTTGCACTTTACGATTAAAAGGCTGTTCTATTTTTTGGAGATAACTTTGCCAGCACATTCGCTTCTTCAAGTATCCATTTTCTTTATTCCTTTTAATAAAAATCAAAATTCTTAGCATAATTTAAAAATAAATAGACTATTTAATTTACCTTGATTTTAATGAAATAAATTTTGCTTTATTTATTTAAGAAAATATACCTATTTTGTTCTTTATTATTTATAGGAGAATGTTTCTCTACACAGCGCATCATTATTCTATAATGTATTCGCTATTCTTGTGTATTTGAATCTATTTTATGTATTTTTATGACATTTCGTGCTCTCTTTTCCGATTCTATCATCAGAGGTGGCTCCATCCTCTCACTAATAGACGGCTCAGAGGAAAAATCGAGATAACACAAGAATATCAAGACCGACAACACGTATATTTGTATACATGAATAGAAATCTTTCACTGTTATGGTATTCCGTTGGTTTAACGTTCTCCATCATAGATTTATAAATAACCAAATTATGCTGAATTTCTGTGGGGCAGACATTTTTGAGTTTTTTGTTAAAGGTAGCGCTGGTGCATGGATGATACAGTTACGGCCAAATATCACCTGATTGCTGGACACACAATTGCTTGCATCGCGATCCCTAAATTGATATTTGTTAGACGGTGTGTCAGGGCTAGTCGTAACATCAGTATTTTATTGAACTTTGATGATACTAATCACACGCGATTATTCCTCTTTCGCGAACAAACTTTGCTGCTCCAGCAGATTATGCTAATGGCTTTCGTCGTTTGACTTATCCACATGAACTTGTTTCGCGAATGGTGACTACCAACTACTAATAAACAGCACTACATGTGTATACTGCCCTGAATGTCTACTATCGCATAAACAATTACTTCCATAGTATTCTGTGGGCTGGAAATGTATACCTGGTCACTCATATAGCAGTGAAACAACATCTAATGGCTTTTTTGCTGTGCATAACGACGACGACGACGACGATGATGATGATGATGATGATAATGACTTGGTCACTTATTTTTAGTGGGCAGTTCAGATAATGCTAGTCTCGCCTCTCTTCATTGATCTGCATGGCATTAGAGACTGTAGCAGCGCTGATGCGCTACCAGTTTATGCCAATGGCCTATAATGGTGCGCAAAGCGTAACGCTACCAGTAAGGAAGTAGGCGACATAAGGTGCTAGCATCGTCTTGACGGAGTATAATCCTCGGCGTCATACGAAATGTGGATGCCGTGCTGTTGTTGCTGGCCGCGGCTTTGATTTTATTGTCATATGACCCACGGTTCTATTGAATTCCACTGTTAGAAAGACGGATCTTAATTTATTCAGGTATTTTTGCGTATATACATAGCGAGAGCAATAAGTAGCTATGACATTAGGCGGAGGTTATATAACGGATTTTACAACTTGTTGAGTGAAAATTTTTGTTCTATATTATTATTATTGTTATTATTATTATTATTATTATTATTATTATTATTTGAAGGCACATTGGTGTAATGCTTCACATTTATTATTGTTATAACTGTATGCTGTATGTTAGATATACGATTACTATATCTTTGACATATTTGATATCCATACATTGATCAAAGAACTCTGGCTCTAAGCTGAGCTCGAAAGCAGCGGCGTCAGCTAAGTTGGCTGAACGGAAAAAACGCGAGGCGAAGATAGTAAAACGAATGCGACGTGGTTTAAAGACGCGACGTCATCAACGCCGCGCCAAGCCGCAGATGGGCTCATCAGATGAAGAAGAAGACGATTTGAATGATGAGGATCGAGGGGATGAAAGCGATCCCGATGACCATCTTGGCGACGAGGTAACCATAATAAAAGCGTGATTGTGTTAAATTACTGTCAGATGCACATATAAAATGACCAGTCTGATCAAGTGAATGGGCTTTTAATTGCCTACTCTGCCAATTTATTTTCTAAAATCATTTTGGCTAAAATAGATTCAAGCTCGATCGTGGAAATTCTGGAAAGTGCTTAAAGAATTCAATATAAGAACGAAATCCTCCAGTTGAAGTTAGCTTCACTACTGCAGGTTTACACATTCGTATGTGAGATTGTAGCGTCCTATTCTCCCATATTCCTCACCGAAATATATAGCTTGTAAAGAGCGTAATATCGCCTCATACTGATGAGTCGCCAGTTAGCACGAAACGAATGTGCATGAGGTTATATTTTCCGTCTTTGGTTTATCCTTCTGGTCTTTTTTGATCTAATTTGTTACTAATTGTGCAACATAATCGTGGTCCACAATCAGAGTTAGAAATACGGAATGAAATCTTATCTCTTATATGTCGCGAAGCTACATCTCACTAATGATTTGCTTTCGAGATTATTTAAGAATGGCTTCCATATAATTGATGGAGTTTATACTGACCTATTTAGTACTATTTGGAATAAGTAGACAGTGCCGCTTGTTTGGAATGAGTCGACCATCATTCCTAAAAAACAATCGTAATTCGTGTAATAACCATCGTGATATAGGCCGGACCCCACTAAAATCTAGATAACTTGTGCGTGATTTACATGCTAGTGAAGATCAAGTCGGATGCTGGTCAGGGTAAGGTTGCAAATTTTATGCAGAAAATATAGCATTATTCGACATTCGAAATTCTTCCCTGACCAAACTTGAATAGGTTAGCAGTCGTCGTGTCAAGTTCCGATACCAAATTAGCACCCTATAAATACAAGTTGTTTCTACACGATCACCCATCATTCAGTACAAATCTGTGGCTTCAAGATTAGGCACATGTCCGCTGTTTAAGAAGCACAACCCATGTGTTGCCAACAAGGAATAACTAACGGTAACATTGTTTGAGGATGTTTGAGGGATTGTTTAAGGATGATGGCGATATAATTTCAGGAGCGTTGACCAAACTTTTTCATACTATATGGAATGAGGAAACCGTACCACTTGACTGGAATGAGTCGACCATCATTCCCATCTTCAAAAAAGGCAATCGTAATTTTTTTACAAAATCAAACAATATAGAGCTGTTATATACCACTTTCTGACATCAAGGATAGTAGTAAAGTTGTGCGATAATTCATTGTAGACCTTGAATCGACGAGAAGTGTTATTGTAGAGAGCACATATAATATTTACAAATTTGGTGGGCATACGAGTTTCGACGGAAAATCGAATAGAACATTGCGATCCCCTGAGTCATATGAACTTTTCAAGTTTAGAAAGGCAGCTGTTGTGGACCAGCGTTATGCATATTGCTAATGAAGTACCTACCTTAAAGTAAATTTATTATAAATACAACTTAGTCCAGGCGGAAGTCCGATTCACTGTACTCTAGTATGTGACTCTCGCCAAACGATTGGATGGTGTAGGATAATCTAAGCATTATAACCTAGATACGATTCGAGTCAGGATTAAGCCACGATAATATTCAGATGATTTGCGGCTGCATTTTTTAAAGAAAGAAATAATAGTCGCGCTCTAAATAACCGACATTGTTTTATTCCACATAGTCAGGAAAATATGTCAACGCTCAGCAAATTGTGTTGCCATTATCTTTAAATAAGATCGAAAGCTGACCTTTGGGGCCTGCAGCTTTGCGATGTTGCAAAGATAACATTGCATTCCGAATTTCTAACTGTTGATTATTCGAGATAAGCTTTCCATGGTTTTGATACAGGCATGCTTTGGTGGTTCGGGATTGACGCAGGAGCCAAATACATTTGATCTTTATTTGTTCAGCACGCCTATCAACAGGAAACATTTTAGCGATTATTAGATTATTGTTATAGTCGTTCGTGGCTTCACTAACATTTAATTTAATTTGAGCCTGCTTCGCAAATAAGATGTAAAAATGTATCGGCTATTATCAACTGTGAAGTATTATTCTAGTTCGTAAGGCTTTCTGGCTCAAAAGTATTTAAAATGAACTATTATACTGTTCTTAAATCCGCGTCTAATTTATCTACCAATATTATTATAAACCAAGCTAGTAGAATTTGAGCTCTTAGTTGCAATTACCTGATCTGCTTTTTTATTAACACAGAAAATGTGAGGGAAATTTCAGTTACGTCATTTTACATGAAGTGTATAAAACAGATAACGCGTGCAAATGACAAATTCTTATTCAGCTTTCTAGTCTCACTTAGTTAGATGAACAAAGCAGTTACGGAAATGCACACACACAAATACACACAAACACGCATGTGATACGCGAATATCTAGTGAAAGATGAGTCTGAAGTATAAAAAATATGTCCAGAAGAAATAACGCGCTTGCTTCATTAGTTAGATTAGTAAAACTAGTGAGGATGGAGCAACTCAAGAAGGCTGCTGATAAATGCAGCCGAAATATTTTGTGAAAGAAAGAAAACTACTGGAATATAAAACTGCATTAGTCAAAACGCAGATCAGGTACTTAGGAGAATCTCCACTTTTCAGAGACCCAATGACTAACCTGCACTATGCATAGTACTACGTTTTTGGTTTAAGGTAAGTTCGAAGTTTGTGCTACTGAAGTTTTATCTCTATTCTGCGCAAGTGTCGTATAGTTGTTAATCTTTAACGTTGCGCATTGAGCTTCAGGATAATATGCCTCGCGTAAACTTTTGAAACCCATTGTGAAGGAGTCCTATATCTCTGTTGGCAGTGAAACATTAGTCACTTGACTTTTGTGTGGCTGGAAATGATGATATCTCTGTTTATGCACGTATGCATATTGTATGTAAGTATGTATGTATGCATATATGTATGTATGTATGAATGTATATATGTATGTATGTATGTATGTATGTATGTATGTATGGATGTATGTATGTATGTATGTATGTATGTATGTATGTATGTATGTATGTATGTATGTATGTATGTATGTATGTATGCATGTATGTATGTATGTATGTATGTATGTATGTATGTATTTATGTATGTATGTTTGTATGTATGTATGTATGTATGTATGTATGCATGTATGTATGTATGCAGGCATTGATGCATGTATGCATGCATTCATGTATGTATGCATTTATATTTATATGTGTGCATGTGTATGTATTTATTCTTGTATGAATATATGTACGTATGAATGCACGTTTGCATGTATTTATGGATGGATTGATGTGTGTATGTATGTTTATATGTATGTTTGCCTTTGTGTATGTGTGCATGTGTGTAATATGTATGTGTGTATGTATGCGTGCATGTTATCTGTATAAACTGACATTTATGAAATAGATAAGTTTCGTCCTTATTGCGCATTGACAAAGTAGTCGTCAGAATTGCATAGGTCAGCGAAATATAGGACGATTTTCAAGACAAAATTCATCCTGGTTCAATTTTCGGCCACAGCAGATCTAGCAACTACTTGGTATTTGCACAATTAGGACGAAGGTGGTTTATTGGATGGATTGAACTTTCTACCGTCGGGAAATGCAATCCATCCAATAAAACGCTTTCGTCTTAATTGCGCATATATATATATATATATATATATATATATATATATATATATATATATATATATATATATATATATATATATATATATATATATATATAGCAGCTTCGCAGCTTGGTTGTGGCTAGTATACACAATTCGTATTTTTATTTGAAATAACATGAATCAAGTGGGGTAGAGAGAATCTTATTTCAAGAACTTTATCTCGCCTTATTATTATTAGGTTGATTACATGACAAATTCCTCATCGGATGAAGAAAAGCTTTCCGAAGAAGAACGGGAGAGAATTTATGAGGAAGGCGGTGTTGACGAAGAGATGGGCCTGAAAGTCTTGCTTACAGACATAAGTAAGTTGTTCTTTTTCATTTTATACTGACAAATGCATGTGCATAACGGATCAGATGTTAACATCAAGATCGAAACCTTGATTAAAGTATTTTTCGATAATTTTCTTATTGCGTTACTGTGCATCTTTAAGTATGTCTGTATTTCTTTATGGTTTTTTATCATCGTATTGCTAGGTGATGATTGAGATCTGGTTACTCTTATATTGATGAATCGAGTTTTGTCTAGGCTCTCGCTATGTTAGCTATTGCGTGCAAGGAAGTTGTTGTTGGTTCTTGAATTAGTGGCCAGTCCAGTAAAATATCATGTTGGCGGACTTTTATATCTTTAGGCCACGTGCTTGTTGTGCAGTATAAGAGTTTCGTTTGTGTATAATCATTTTTCGTTCCGTTTTGTGTAGAAGTCAGAAATTAGTTAAATTATTAGTGTGCTCAGTTTTAAATATATCCTCCGCAGTAGCTGATTTTACTGACAATACCGACTCTTAAAATAAATTTCTGTTGATCAGTTGCATTTTCGTACGTCCAACAAATATGCTAACACACATCCATGAAAATTTTTATTATATGACGGATTTGGAAAGAATTTTCAATTGATATTTGGCATTAAACCTCATGATTTTGTATGATGAAGGTGATTTTATGTTTTGCGCTGGGGCCATTTGCCTTAATGATTTCATTTGACCTCTGTGTGGTTATTAAGGCTGATAGGTCGTCTCTTAATGGTAAGTTGGGAAAAATAATTTTGTATGTTTCCTTTTTGTTGACATTTATAAACCTTAGTGAATAGTTCATTATAAGAAAATTGCCTTAATTAGCCTAGCTCTTCTCCGATCTTGTCAGATCACACAAGATAATCCAATGACATGTCCATTTCTAAGGATGAAATGTGAAATGAGGCCATTTTTTTGTTGTTGTTGTGTTTTTCCATTCATTTCATGTGCTAGCTCGAAAGTGGCTTCGATTTTGTTAGCGTTGATAACACTTCGTAATATTTTACAGAGAAACTTAGCCTACTTATGTTGTGGTGCTTTGATCATTGATTTAATTGACCGCATCGAAGTAGCATCTGAGCCTATCGTGGTTTAATGAGTTTTTGATTTTCCTGGCAGTCTTGCGAAGTTTGTTCTGTCTGGTTGCTATTTTTGAATATCTAAGTGTCGTGATCTGTTTTCAGAATCAACTATTGAATGTAAAACCTGTTTTTCAAAGTAAAATTTATTCTTGTTTTAATATTTGTTGAGTCATCTATCTGTTTGCTGTGTCTTTACGAATTTTGATCGATCATTGATGATCTCGTTCATTGACACACCTTAAGCATCAGTTTCGAATATAAAAATTCCTGACATTTGGTTGGGTGTAACAAGTCGTCTAGTTTTCTTAATTTGTCTGTGTTACTTTGTTATGATTCGGCTTTCTTTAAAATTCTTCCTGCATTGTTCTAATACGCTGGCCATCCTAGCTTTCAGGCATTGTCTCTTGAAAGCTTTTGGTGCGATACCTTCTGTGAAGTCGTTGTACAAGCTTTCAGTTCCATCGTAGATGTTAGTTATGTCGCGTTCGCTTAGACCATTCTTAATCATGCAAAGTTTGGCTCTCAATTAGAGTAATTCTTTCTGGTGTTTTGACAAAATAACCGTTGAATAATTGCAAATAAATGCATCAGAATTAGTAGAAAATTTAGCTTGACCAGGGAATTTGTTCAGATATTTTGTTTATCTGTTATTCTCATATACATTTATGGCTTAATTTCTAAGACATTGCTTACGCTCTCGTTCAAACCCGCCAGTTGATGACCGAATAATTAAATAATTATTTCAGTCTCTTGTAGTTTTAATTGGTTTTTATCGATGACATTTAGCAATAGGCACCCAATAAGTTTAATCGTCAGATTCTGGTTTTCCTTTTGACATCGTACTTTATTGCAAACGCGCTTTGAAGAACTTAATTATTTCCAGAAATTTGGCACTCAAAATTGGCAGCAACGCAAGTGTGCAGTTACTTGCGAGTAAAAGTCTGTCATTGATCTTTAATCATCTTTATAATGTCCATTGTGAACTGCGTTTGATAACTTACAAACTCTGAGATGGGTCGCATCAATTATAAAATTCGATTTACGTGATCCCGTGTTGTGTTTTTCCCAACAGCATATGCAATAATATCCTGCTATAATGATTTGACCATATATATATATATATATATATATATATATATATATATATAGTGATATAATTATGTATTGCCTTAGCCAAGGATTCCTAAGTTGGGTTACATTGGATTAGTTCACCTTCCGGACTGTATTCAACGTTATTAATTTTGCATGAAATCTAACCCGACCTTCACTTGGGTCATCATCAACAACATCAAAATAGCATGGATGAATTCATCATTTAGTTTATTATCCACCTTTATGTCGAAGGTGATATAATCAGATAGTTAACCCAACTAGTTAAATTGAAAGGATCTAAAAAAATTGACATTGGTATTACTAGCAGTAATTCAGATAACTGCACAGCATTAAAGATCTTAATACTGCCATTTGCAAATCTTACGTAAACACAACGTGGCTGAAATGTTTAAAGAATAAAAAGAGGCAGTCTATCACTTATCAGTCCATCACACTCTCGCATGTCAGTAATTGTTTAGGTACGCCCCACTCTTTTTGATCCTACGTGTATTTGTAGTTCGTATTGTTCATAGTTATTATTTTTTTCATTATTAATTCTTAAATTTTTATGTTTTTATTGTGGATTTGACCGCATTTTTCTTGTGATAGCACTCTTAGGTCGGTAAAATCTTGAATTTTCATCATTTTCAGGTGATGTAATTTTTGGCCTCAATTGATGGATTCTCACTTGTCTGAAAATGACGTTGGAACAAGATTTTCCATTGTTCAAACATTAATTACTAATGACATAAATTTCATTTCTCGATGATATATATATATATATATATAAAAGTCTAACGAAATATTAGTTAAAATATGATTTAGTATGCTAATAAAAGTTGTGATATTTCGCACAGTCTGATTAATATCGGCTATCTCTATTTACTATTTTTTTATATTTTTCTTTTTTGTTCAACAAAGTAGTTCAGTCGTCCGGCTTTCCTGATGTGAATTTTTTTTGCTGAAGTGTAGTTTGCAGCTGTGGTTGTTTCCAGTTCACTAGCTTAATTTTACATTTTCATTGAAGAGAATAAGCCATTCTCTTTTTGTGCTAATTCGGTATATATTCGTATTGTCGTGTACTGTTAAGTTTACAACCGACTGGTTTTGCTATTCTGACTGTTTAACTCAATTTGTTTGAACGCCAACATACCTGTGTGTGTACAATTGAGTGATGATACAGCTGATAATGATTATGGGTTCTAACAAACTGTTTCAAATAAGTTAGACTCGCGTTGGTCTCAATATTTCGATAATGAATTTGTTAAATTACTTTTTGCTTCGTGTATTACATTTGAACAATCGTTTTATTTTCTGCAATGGACCTTAATAATTAATAATAATGATGATGTGTGAGCTGAGAACATAATTTTAAAAGTTTATCTATATTATCTAGTTAATATGCCAGATTCCGTCTGTGTAGTAGTGTGAGATAGAGTACACTTGACATTTATCCATTTTGTATCGGGATAAAGGTTCTGTTTCACACTGGTTAACGAGTTGAGCTATGATTACGAGTGTTGTTGTTCTCTTGAATTAGAGGCCTAAAAACTCGTGTTTATAATTGAGTTAGTGTGAGAGGCAATGCGATATTTCTTTTTCACGGTTAATTAACTTTCCTGTGATGTTATGTTAACCGGCGGTTTTCGCCAACCGTAGAGCTTACGTAGTTTTGAGTATGCACTCTGCCTGGCTAAATGCTAATTTTAAGAGAAACTCTACCTATATAATTTAACTTCCATCATTATGAGTGAAATTAAGCAGTAGTTTGAAGAGCCTTAGTTGACTTAAATCGTTTGAAAGACGTGCTTTTTTATGGTTTGAACTTCAAACCGAGGTTCTTCATAGTGAGTCCTATGAACATTGCTTTATTCGTTCTGTTGGATTGTTTTTCACCTCTTTTGTACAACAATTAGACAGTCAACCAATGGTCGTTTAATTAGATAGTCCAGATTTGATCTATTTCATGAGTGTCGTCGATCTCTTGAATTAGAGGCCTAGTTGAATCATAAAATATAAGGTTTTGCCGAAGTAGCAGGTGTTCAACGTTGTTTATTAATCTCACTTTTTTTGATGATGATTATGATGATAATAATAATAATAATAATAATAATAATGATGATCATAAGGAGGAGTAGGATGATGATAGTGGTGTTACTGATGTTGATGCTGATATTAGTGATGATTTTGGTGATACTGACGATGACTGCAAGATTGGTGACGATTGTGAGAATTGTGATAATGTTAAACATGAGGATTATGTAGCTTCAGATCACGGGTTATAGCTCGTTTGCTGAAATGGATCCTTGTTAGCAGCCGACTTTGTGCGGCACACTTGTATATGTTTTATAAAACCATTGCAGGTAACCTTATTCAACGTTGCATTTTGAACTGTATCTGTTTATTCTCCTATCGATCGCAACACAGAAGATAGTAGGACTCTTTCTACGTCAACTTTAGTGCTTTGCTAAATAAGGCCTGATATTAAGTTATAGTCTCAGTTATAGGTGACATGAATGAAAAATGCTAAATTTAAAAAAACCCTCAAATTAATGTAATCAAACTCGAACAACCGTCTATCCAACGAAAATTTGAAGCTTCTTTAAAATCGATGCTATTTGGTCTCGATTTATTTCGGAATAGAGTAGCTGAAGTGATAGAAGAAACGTTTGCATCATGTAGCATTCTGGGCTTATTCCAACTTAGATACTGTTTGTGGCGGAGAACTAATATTTATGCCTTTGTGTATTAGGTTTTGCACACCTGATTACACATTTGTTTAATTATGTTCAGAAGGATAAACCAAAGACAGCATGAACGGAAAGTATGATCTCATGCACATTCGTGTCGTGCTTACTGGCGACTTATCAGTAGAAGCTGGAATTACGCCGTTATCCACTGTATATTTGGGTGAAGAATGTGGGGAAATAGGACGGTAAAAACTCCTAGACGAATGAGTACACCTGAAATAACATAATAAGGCACGAAACGAATGTGTACCTGATTATACTTTCCGTTCATGCTGTCTTTGTTTTATCCTTCCGTTAATAATTGAACTAATTTTTAACTAGGTGCGCAACACCTAATACATAATTACATACATATTAGTTCTCCGCCACAAACAGTATCTAGCCGTTATATATTTAATTGTATGATGTCATGATTACCGCGAAATGGAATAACTGATATCGATCAAGACAAGAGTTTACGGATTTACTGGAGTAACAGGTGTTCAGAAATAGTTTTAATTGTCAATTTTGGTGAACTATAGCATACATTGAAATCCATAGTATTGATACCATGTACTGACTCGGCAACCCTAGTGTTATTACAATGTACCTTTTCGGTACTATAATGTTGGTATCGGATACTGACACAATAGCCATAGTGTTGGTATCCATTACAGACGATATCGTACTATTATTCGACAATCGGGATGCTGCCCAGGCCAACTTGAATAGACTAATAGACGTTGCTCAGTCTTTCGGTATGAAAATTTAAGATACTGTTACTGGATCATCCACCACTCACTCCAACGTTGCGACATATCTTGGGAGCTCTATCAATAACTTAGGCAATATGTCCGACGAGGTGAGAATACGAATCGCGAAAGCTAGAGTTTTGCCTCATTTCTGTGAGTTATCCTGATAAATTTACTCATGGTAGCTAGGTATTCCTTCTCTCTCTCTGCCTCACTCTCTCTCTCTCTCTCGTAAATCTCACTAATAATTTGTATAAAATATTCTTTCTGTTTTTATTTATATAATTTTTTCACTCCTTATGGTTATATGGCAGTGAAACATTAATCACTTTTGACTTTTGTATAGCTGGACATGATGATGAGCCACAATACAGATCTGGTATTCAGCGATGATATCCATAGACGTATTTATGAAGCGGCCAGAAATTAAACATCAACAAACAGAAACATCACTTCTTCAACTGCGTTGGCTCGGTCACGTTTCCCATATGCCTTCAATTCAATTACGCAGTGGAGCATAATTCTCTGCCAGCGCCAAATTGGCGTGAGAACCAAAGTGGGTAGATTTTGACGTGGCGGAACCAACTAAAATCAGCTACAATAAAATAGGGTAATATAGGACTCGTTCGTCTACTAGGATGGGATCGGTGTACGCATCCTATTTCTTGGTTGATAACTGCGCGGTATGACTGGAATGAGCTCAGTGGCAATCATCTTGACATTCTTTTCTTAATAGGACAGTGCTAACTTCGAGTTTTGGTCGTTATTATTTAGCGAAACAGTGAAATTCGCTAGCAAGGTGTATTGCCAATGTTTCCTTGCTGTGAAGTGAACTTCGCCATAACATTGTGTGTAGATCTAGGTTACCTAACTTCTGTATGCTACCTAAGTAAATATCTCTATCTGAGATAGATCCTCCCGATTCATAGAACACTGCTCTTTTGAATGCCATGCTGATGTGGAAATTATTCTTTCATTTGTATGATGATTGGTAAATCACCTTCTATAATCATGATCGATCATATTTTATCTATTGTATGTCTTCCTGACTCGCTACGGAAATTGTAAGCCTTCAGTTGGTTTGCAGTAATGTACATTTTCAGCCTGATGACCGTCTGGCTCAGAGCCTTTTCTTCTAGCGGTATTATCGTGTTCCTTGCCAGAACTAAATTCTGCGGTCTGTTTCTTTAGTAGTTGGCATTATCTTCCGCGGCAACATTTACTATCTTGAGGGAAATTAATGAGGATGATTACTGGCAATTTTACCTCCTGATATCTTTAGCGTACGTCTCTTCATTTTTCTCACGGTGAACGTGGGTGGTCGAATAGTGAGCCATAAATTTTGTCTTACATAGCCTTGATTCTACTGCCGTCCACTAACCGGGAGACAGATATACATTTACGAATTTGATTTTACTGATCTTCGTCACATTAAGCGTGTTGTATTTTTTTTCCCTTTTTCGTCTGAAGGTTCCGATGAGGACGAAGAAAATCAAAAACAGAAACAGAACGACAGTATGGCCGATGTGAGTGACGCTGGTGAAGGTGATGATGATTCTCGGATGGGTGCCAGTACGGACGGTATCAAATCAAAAGATGGTTTTTCGAAACGGAAGAAGCATATGAAGCAAAAGGTCGGTCGATTATTGTGCCATTTAATTTAGGCGCTTCTGAGTTAACCATGTATAATCGCTCATTCAAAATTTTGTTAATGTTTACATTTTTCATTGTAGTCGAATGCTTTGAAAACGGTCATGCCAGTTCATTTCGAGTAGATCTCTTCTACCTGTCTTTAGTTGATCCATCTAACTCAGATCCTGAGTATACTGATTTTTGTAGAGATTTCTAGACGTAGTGTTTTACCGTGATTTCCACTAGCAAGTTATTATAGCTAATCTGGTATCACTCATACATTTATTTAAGAGCCAAATCAACTGCTTTTACGAAAAGCATATCACATTCCAGATTTACTCAGCCAGGACATTTAAGAAGACGGTCTAACCGCCGAATTTAGAAAATTCGCTTGGCTTCACTCGTGTTAATGCCAGATTAGCGTCGGGATTCTTCTATCGAATCATCCTTTTCTATTTTTCTAGTCTTTGGTGTTTTTTCCTTGTCGCATACAGTTTGTGAATACCAATTTTTTGGCTGAAGCACTGTTTTAAAGTGGTCGCTTACATATCTTTCTTGCCAGGTAATCGAGGCAACTCTGTTGGATAGCCGAATTCGCGAAAGACGTAGTCTGATATGCGTTTTCTTAGTACTTTTTTTCGTGACATTGTGAAGTAAAATATGTGTATCGTGCGTCTGCTTTCCTTCAAATGTGAATATACCTGATTTAATTCTCGCCTTCCCTATCTTCCTAGTTGAAAATATATTTACTTAATATTTTCATCTATCTACATAATTGTCTAGAAATGTCAAATTATTCAAATTATAATTGTGAGTATCGCGCAATTGCTATCCTCCAAATGTGGGTATATTCTTTACTTCTCTTGCTCCGTTGTTTACAGCGTAATTATTGGCCATTTTAACCACCGAATGGTATGTTTAAATGTGCGCAGGAGAGTAGTTATGGTTTCATTTTGGAGGAATAGAATAAGGAATGTGTGTATATGGCATCTGGTGTCGTTCAAACGTAATTATGTTTCCTTACCCGTTGTTTAAACCATATTTGTTCTTCATCCTAAATTTGTTTTATCCTCTTAAAGCTGAATCCATATGGTTATATGGATATTCTCTGCAGCGAAAGCGATTCTGTAAATACACTCTACTTAAGGAAAATTTAGTAGGTAGGCTTTGCTCTATTTAAATTTGCGTTTGTAGATAGTGTAAAGATTCTGTCTAGTTAGAATGATGAAACAGATAATAACATTTGATATATAGACATTTAACTGCAGATTCAGCTTCCTGTTTTTCCTTCTTGATACCAGTATTAGCCAAAGAACGTTTTGTGTATTAAACGACTTCTTTTCAACTGAAAATTATCACTTCGTAGTCCATTAGTCGACTCGTGCTTACAGTCTGACTTGTATAATGCGGTCTGTGTAGTTCATTTTATATAGCAATTAACACTGCTTTCTAGTTAGTCATAATAAAAGTCAAATTGAAGTTGAGCTGCAAGCTTTACTCGGGATTAAGTATATATTTTTATTAGACATTCGCTTTGTTTAAATAGTCACTGCATGTGTAAACGCCCCAGCTTAAAGTAAATGCCGTACGACGTTACAAACTTGGTTAAAGTGCCATAAAATAAAGAGTTATGTACTGTTAGGGGTCCTTAACAGGGCCGGTCGTGCGTTCTCAGGCAAATGCCGAGAAGTTCCGTAATTTTGAAGACGTCCAGAGGTATTCCTAGACTCTTGGGTTGACTTGGGCTGTGGTTCCTTCTGTTGTTGCGTTGTAATCTCGATGTGGAAACTTCGTTGAAGTTCTGCATTAATTGGCTCGTCTCTCTAGTTGTGCAGCAACAAGATTGGCGTCACTGATGTTGCCAATTGTTGGTGAAGACAATCCAATTATCAGCGTAGGTGATGGCAGAAGACAGCACGCATACGTAACGCACAGCAGAATGCAAACGCGACAACTGAACTGCATGGTAAATTTACCGTGCTTAAATAGCCATGTCATAGAAATATATGTCCACTTGCACACTATTGGTTAACGACAAATTTCGCTTTTTTCTCATTGGTGCAGCGTAAATCGAATTGAATTTAATTTACGCAATATGTCGGCAAATTATTTGTGTCGTTACACATGTGGTACTTTAATGAAAAATTTCTCTGGCTAAAAGAACCATGTCCATTTGAATCAAGCGTGTTGTACAGTAGTTCAAGTTAATAATTCGTCTTTCCAGGCATAACTATCGTGAAACGGAGGACGTTTGCCTAGACCATATTGTAACTCATGTGTTAATGAATTCCTATTGGCTTGTTCTATTCTATTTACATCAACATAATACAATTTATTAGGTTTTGTTCACACAGTTTATTTATTATTAATTTATTAATTAATTAATTTATTTATTAATCACTTATTGAGGTAATAAATAAAGTAGAACCACCACACTAATTAAACACGACAGTCTTTGCTATTATGTATTAGGTGTTGAGCACCTAGTAAAAAATTAGTTCAATTATGACCAGATCATCCTTCTCATCATCATCATGTCCAGCCATACAAAAGTCAAAAGTGACTAATGTTTCACTGCCATACAACCATAAGGAGTGAAAAAAAGTACATAAGTGAATTTAGACAAATTATTAGTGAGATTTACGAGAGCGAGAGAGGCAGAGATAGAAGGAATTCCTTGCTGCTTTAAGTAAATTTATCAGGATAACTCACGGAAATGAGGCAAACTAAACCTCTCCACTACACCATTATGGCCAAGTTAACATTCGGGCAAGGCAACATCAGCAATACAGCTTCCTTGCGGATTTCACTGCATCACCTCGCAGCTAACTTTGCTCTAGACATCTGCAACAAGATCGCCACTGAGCTCGATTCGATGCCATATCGCTAAGGGTTCATAACCAAGAACTATGATGCGCACGAGGACCCCATCCTGGCAGACGAGTGGGTCCTATACTACCCAATTTGGATGTAAGTGACTTTAATTGTTTCTGCCATGTCAAAATCTGCCCACCTTGTTTCTTACGCCAATTTGGTGTTGGATGAGAGAACAGAGCTCTACTGGGCAATCGAAATAAGGGCGTACGCAAAACGTGACCGAGCCAACGAAGTTGATGGAGCCTTATTTGTTCTTCTAACGACGAGCTCTTATTGTCTGATCAAAAAATAGGTCTACGGATATCACCGTTAGTTATTCGTTGTTGGTAACCAACATGTGCTAACAACGATGATCAAATGCCTGTAAGCGTCTCAAATCATCAACGCGAAGAGGCCAAGCTTCAAGCGACGAGTATTATTATTAGTCGAGCCACGTGGAATTTGGCACCTTATTTCGAGTATTTCCATAGATTTTACCGAGAGCCAGTGATTATTTCTACGGGGCCTGCAATGCCACATATTGTAGTAACTGCATTGTGCATAGTGGAACCAAAGTATATTCGGATTTTCGCCATCCAGACCAGTTAGATTAGCCTTTAGAATATTTTCATAATTTTGTCGGTAGAACGGTTGTTCGAGTTTGCCAACATCATTTTGGGGTTTATTCTTAATTATTTTCCCGAAAAAAAATTAGTGCAAATCTACAACAGATAAGTGCATGGTCTGAGTTGACATAAGTGCTCCAAAAAGAACGACAATCTTGGATGCAACCACGCCATCTATAACTAATTTCTACATGATCTATTTGAGTCCACCGTTGTCCGGGTGCTGGAGGACGCCATGTAGCACAACGTTTAACACTACGTCTGAAGTTTGTACTACTTAAATATAGTCTATGTTCAGAGCAGCTATCCAAAAGCCGTTCACCATTATCGTTGCGCGTCGAGCTTAGAGTGTATCTTCCACCTAAATGAAATTCTGTGTTGGTTAAGCGACCAACTTGAGCATTCATGTCACCCATAACCAGGACTATATCCGAACTTCGTGCTTTACTTAGTAAGGAGCTTAATTCGGAGTAAAAAGCGTCCTTGCTTTCTTCTGTGCTGCAATCGGTAGGAGCATATGCAGATACAACGAAGAGGCAACGATGATAACGGTTTTTGCTTTGATTTTAGTAGATGTATTTAAACGTGCTGCACACAATCGACTATTTAAAGGGATCCCTTCAATTAAGCAAGCTTCAGCTCGCACGCTAAGGGCAATACTAACGCCCCATTTACCGGCTTATGAGAACTCTGTGGAACCAGATATTCGAAGCCAATAACGCGTAGATAGGGATGGTGCAACCAGTTCCGTAATGCACGTAGGATCCTGTATTCTGGTTTCAGATATGCAACATATGTCGATTTCTAATTTATCCAACGTACGAGCAAGAGATTCTTGCTGTCCAAGTTGTTTTAATGTTCGCACATTAAATGCGCCTACGTTAAAACCTAACCTAGGTTTAATGAATGATCGTCTACTAGAACCATTTTCGATATTTGGCAACCTGGTATTGGGCTCAGTGTTATGATCTAAACCAACCATATTTATAGTATCTAAAAGAGTGTTATTGTTAGATTGAGAAGAGGAAGGGGAAGGAAAGGAGGCAGAATCGGAGATAAGTTGCCTGCAGTAGCCCGATTTCGCTTATCCACCCTGCGCGGCTCAGCAGATAAGGCGACCCTTTTTATACTGCGCGACGGCCGATGCAGTATGTAATTATTGTAAGTTGTACTTGTCATGGTTATATGTGGACTGTAAAAGAACACTAGGTCGCCCATTCCTAGTGATGGTTTGTATTCGGAGTTTTCCTTCTCCTAGATAGTCTGCCAACCAAGGCTGATGAGCACTATCTGCCCAGATGCCAGTGGCCAAAGTTTCCTTCAGCAGCCGAAACTTGCCCTTCACGTCTGGAATGCTTGCTCTCATTTCGTCACTACACATTTAACAAAAAGTTACAGTGCAGTTAGACCAAATTCGAGGCTTCACATGAAACGGGATGATGGCTGTGTCCCTTTATCGCCCGGCAAGGTTTATGCTACCAATCCCGGGTTGACTAGCTTGAGCCCGCCGGTCGTCAGGCCAGAATTTTTATGGCAACGGACCCAGATTGATAAACCAAAGGCAGCATGAACAAAGAGTATAATTTCATATATTTTAGTCATTGCAATGTTTGGCTGCACTGCTACAAACATAAATAAAACTGGCGTCAATTTGTGATTCATATATTGGTATGTGTTAAAATAAAGAGTGCGGATTATGAAAAAGACTGCCAGACGATTTGATCCAACTATCCAAAGAATATAACGAAGAAAACACTATTTGAGAGTGTGATCTAAATCTATTTCTACACAATAGAAATATTTAAACAAATAGACCGCTGATCATTCGAGGTATGCATACATCAAACCGTATTATGTAGATAAAATCTTCAGTTGATCTGTCCGTGTACTTTAGTAATATGCAATTAGGATTAGGTGTTGCAAACCTAGTAACAAATTAGTTGAGTTGTGACCAGAAAGATAATCCAAAAACAGTATTTAACTGTTATATATTGAATTTAATGCTGTCATGCTTACCGCGAAATGTGATAACTAATATCAATCAAGGCCAGAGTGTATTTATTTACCGGAGTAACAGGTGGTCAGAAATTGTTGTAATTCTCAATTTCAGTGTACTATAGCATACATTGATATCCATCATGTTAGTACCATGTACCGACTTGGAAATCATAGTGTTAGTACCATGTACCGTTTCGGTACTATAATGTTGGTATCGGTTACTAACACGATAGTCATAGTGTTAGTATCTTTTACGGACTCGGTATATATATATTGTTTAGAGTGACTTAGCGTTGAAGTCACACTGTCGAGACTATACGATGTTAGCTACTCTACTGCAGGTTTACACATTCGTCTAAGAGATTGTATCGTGCCATTATCCCACATTCCTCACCCAAATATATAGTGGCTAAAGGGAGTAATACCGGCTCCTACTGATGAGTCGCCAGTAAGCAGGAAAGGAATGTGCATGAGATTATACTTTCCGTTCATGCTGATCTTGGTCTATCTTTCTGGTCACAACTGAACTAATTTATTACTAGGTTGGCAACACCTAACACATACTGGTATATATATTAGTTCTCCGAAACAAACAGTATATAACTATTATATATTGAACTTAATGACGTCATGCTTATCGCGAAATGTGATAACTGAAATTGATCAAGGCCAGAATGTATGGATTTACTGGAGTAACCGGTGTTTAGAAATAGTTGTAATTCGCAATTTCGATGTACTATAGCATACATTGATATCCATCATGTTAGTACCATGTACCGACTTGGAAACCATAGTGCTAGTACCATGTACCGTTTCGGTACTATAATGTTTGTAGGAGATTGCACCGTCCCATTATCCCACATTCCTCACCGAAATATATAGTGGTTAAAGGGCATAATACCGGCTCCTACTGATAAGTCGCCAGTAAGCACGGAACGAATGTGCATGAGATTATACTTTCCGTTCATGCTGCCTTTGTTTTACCTTTCCGGTCACTACTGAACTAATTTTCTACTAGGTTTGCAACACCTAATACATACCTGCATATTTATTACCTTTCCGCAACAAACAGTATTTAAAAGATGTATTTGTTGTCTCAGTGCTGTCCTTTTTGTTTCGGATTTGACCGCATTTTGCTTGTGCGGGACAATTGGTAGCACTCATAGGCCAAAAATTACATCATCTGAAGATGAAGGAAGTTCAAGATTTTACCGACCTATGAGTGCTACCAATTGTCCCGCACAAGCAAAATGCGGTCAAATCCGAAACAGTATTTAATTGCAATTAGGATTGAGGGATGTCTCTGTGACTGTTGTTTTAAATTTAAAAGAAACATGTTGCGCGACAGTGAAAGGATCATTTACCTGATTTTCGGATTGCGTACCGAAATATTGTTTGTTTTAAATGTATTGTTGTTTTAATGTAATCATAGTTTGGTAATAGTATAATAAGTGGATTGTTTTGTATTATTATTATTATTATTATTATTATTATTATTATTATTAT